>WURS02066423.1:0-10543 GCA_011762765.2 Rhinocypha anisoptera | reverse complement strand
CATACAAAGCATATATCGGCAAAAGGTCATTTTGTCCGGCAGTGCTATAAAAAGGGTGAGGTGAATGTGAACTATATGCAGACCTCAGAGATGACAGCAGCCATCAGACCTAGGGTTAAACACGTTAACTGTTTAAAGGGATTATGCATGGCGTCAGATTATGGGGAGATGTTGTGATTTTAAACTGCCGCCATGATATGTTTTAGTTAGTGTTCTGTTATCTTTGTATGACTACTCCTAGTAATATCAGGTCTACAACATGGTCGTATGTGATCTAAATAAAACGTGCTTGCACACATGACTACTCTGTATCTTTTGTATAATGCACCATCCGTCCTAGAAGTTAAATAACCCAACAATGATGAAGGGTATTCTATCGGCTAAGGCAGGTTTCTAGAGGATACCAGATTATTAATAGGTACCGAAAATCACCTCAACAAAAATCCCTCTTCAACTCTGCATAATTACAACCAGCTATAATTTATCTGGATTACCTACTCACTCCCTCCATTACATTCTTCCGTGCCTTAATATCTGTCCTATCAGTTTCCCTGTCATTGCAAGTTTACTCCCATCCTTTTGATTTCCTATCTATTTAGACTACTCCTTTCTCAGCCATTGATAGAAATGAGTGACTCTCAATCAAATAAAGAAGACAACCAGTCAGGACAGTGATCGGCCACCATTATCAATCATTGTCCAAAGATTGATTTATCCATAACACTCCTGCCTAACCTGTCACCTAACCAATTTCATACCTTTGTATTTCTCACAAAAATTTAAGATGATCTGCCCAGGGAAAAATTCATCTCACAAAAATCACCTCACCAGACATATGTACCCTTCCAAGATTCATCATGGAAAAGTGTGGCAGTGTAATGTGTAATACAGTGATGCAGTGTAAATAGTAGCATAACCAATCTGTAACTATGGATCTGTATTCAAATCTCAGAAAAGTGAGATTATATTTCTTATGCCATATTCTCACATTGCCCAATTATTTCAGTTATTTCAAGCTCTCAGAATTTATGATGTAAAGTGAAATTAGAATTTGACTGAGACCTGATGCTCTAGAACAATTAGATTTATATATACAACACAAATAAAAGGAAATAAGGAAAGAGATAGAAACACAAAATGTCAGAAAGATGGAAACCCAGAAATTCAAGAGAGGAAGAAAAAAATATATATATATATGTATATATATTTCATACTTGTGTGAATATATATAAAAATATACACACATATATTTGAGTGTATATGTATATATATAAAGTCATAATATCAAAAATATTATCATTTTATTGACCTAACAATAATATATTAACAAATGTAAAAAACGCTTTGTCATAGGTATGATGATATAAACACATTAAAAAAAAACTCACATTATACATACTTTGTTAGGATATTTCAGTGTCCACCACCACCATTATCAAATGAGATACTGAGAATGAGGTAAGGCATTAGGGTTTCAGAGAATACAGGTTAATGGCTATTGCATGGAATAGGAGAGTGAGGGTTGGAAGGGGACAAAAGAAAATAGAGGAGGGAGAGGGAGGAAGAGAAGGGGTGGAGAGGGAGAAGGAGGGGGAGAGATCTAGAGTAAGGGATGTTATATGACAGCATTGAGGCCCACGGACTTTGTAGCTGATAGTAATATGGTGATTGCTTGCTAAAGTGTTTTTAATTTAATTGGGGTTTCTGAGAATGAATAACCATCATTTCTCTTCTAAAACCACTCAGTTCTCTTCACTCTTAGTCCCCACCCACTAGTCTCTCACGTCCTGTCCTTTGACAAGTGCTTTACCCTCTCCATTTTAGAGTCCCTCCCCAACTCTGCATCCAACATAGAGATAAGAACCCACAAGCTTTAATACATTCTATCATTCAGAGATTTGAAAAGCCAAGGCTCAATGTCTACTGATAAACCAGAATTCCCTCTTTTCTTCCTTCCACCCCCAATTCCCCTCCCTCTCCTCCTCTAAGCCCTTCTCAGCGTCTAAGACCAATGCCAGTCTTGCATAGTGGAAAAAGACTGAAAGAAGCAGCCATAAGCTTCTGTAACAAAAAATGTCTCTCTTTCTGTTTTTCATGAACTATTTGTGCCATCTAACACAAAATATATATATGTAGTTACGGAAAACTCAGATGAGCATAAATAATGTTAAAAACAGGACGATGAAATAGAAACAAATATATAAAGCCCAAAAGGTGAGTGTATATATATAAATACATATAGGAACAGGAATCTGAAAAAACATGTAATGACTTAAAGAATAAGGGATGAGGATAGGAACACAAAAAAGGACAAACAGATAATATGGAGAGGAAAATGCAAAACATTTCCAAAGTCAGGACTCAAATCCCTGACCTTTCAATTTTCAGTCAAACATATAAGCCATTAATATCAACATATATCTAACATTAAAATCGAAGTGGTTTTTATCACCATTTGCTCTGACTTTCTCTGCCAAGATATGACAAATGGATTATGATTCCCCCTCACCACTAGTGAATAAGATAGGACAAACATAAGGGGAGAGGAAATGGGAAAGATCATTAACCCTTTTAGTACCACGGGGCGATATATCGGCTTTCACTACTTGGGCGAAAAGTGCCATGAGCCGATATAACGGCTCAAGTGTAGACCATACTTAAAATCGTAATACTAAGTACATTTTTAATGACTGGTAAATACGTTTGGCATTATTTGAAATAGTGTATTTTCTACTTTATTTTGAATGTATTGTTTTGCTTGTAAGTGTGTATTATGAATGATTTTATAAGGCATGGAAATCGTTCAATTTTTGACGGGTCGCATAACCAAGCCTATGAAGGAAGACGTTTGAAACACGATCTTTTTTTTATTTTCGGTGTGGTTTACTAGCGTGAATTTCTACAAAGGAACCTAACACTCCTGAAGTTTATGATACATAAACAAAATCGACCACATTAATGATGCAACAGCAAAGAATTTCTATGTAAAAGTTTTGCTCCATCGTGCTATCCATCCGAGACTTCATACCGTCATCAAATCTGACAGAGTGGATTACTTTGTTTGTAACGTGTAGTTGAGAAGGTATATGTTGAGATTTATTACGAAGATAACTTCTACTTTGTTCAAGGGGTTGTTCATGTTGTAATAATTACATTTATTCTTTCTGGAATGCGTAAGAATAATATAAACAACAAATGATTCATTATTAGTTAAATTTTAAAAAAATACATTCATACCTAAAAAAGTAACCTCATATTGTTTTATTTTAAAAGGTGTTGCAAAACTCTCAAATTCACGCTGGCACTTTTCGCTAGTCCCACCAAAATTAGGTGGCACTAAGAGGGTTAAACAGACCTACAAATAGAAGAATGGCAATCCATTTCAAGTGATGCCATATACCATATTTTCCTGTGTTGAGGATGCAGCAACATTAAGAGACTGAAAACATACTGGCATCCAAATGAGAAATAAAAAATTGATGTCATACCATTTCACTGATAATATTGCATTATTGACACCTGAAAATGTATTGCACAGATATTATACGCTGCAAGAAAGTTCCTAATACCTTATCTAATTTCAGTCACGACTGAGGTTCCATTTTCACAATTTCTGAGGAAAATGGAAAATCTCCACCATCTACTTTTCCACCAATTCGCATCTGTAACTGAGCATCATGTTCCAACTGAACTAATTTCTTCCTCCTAGGCTCAATCCAAGTACCAAGCCATTCACTCAAGGTGGTTGTATGAAATACTGAAGCCATGTGCCTCCGCAGGTATACTTCAATTGAAGCAAGCTCAGTGAGCATACTGCCACATGGAAGACAAAACAATAATTCAGTCACACTTAAATAATGGCACCACATACAAAATCAACCATATAATTTTCTCTAACTCAAAAATGAATTTAACACAATTCTTAATTAGTACCATTTCCTCGTATTTATTCCACAAATTACAACAATCATTGTTGTTATTTCTCAAAGTAAAGTTAATTGTCAAATATTTGAACATACAGAAGATTAATAAGTATTAATAACTGATATTGATTTTAAAAAGAAGAGGAGCTCATAGTAAGCCATTAATAACTAGTAAGAAATTTGTGAAGGGGCAAACTCTTGCCAAAAAGTTCAGTTCAGGGCATTGTCACAAGAAGATATCTTATACTTGTGGAGGGAAAAACAATATTGCAAATAACTTCTCATTTACTAGGGCTGTTCAAAAAGTATGTTGATAAATTTTTATTGGAAAATATATTGTGCAAAAATTTAATTATGCTTTATTATTTGCTTAATGTGTAATGTATATAAGGTACAAGTTTCACTCCAATTGCTATTGCATTTCACTATTGCATTAAATATATAAACAAATCGTCAGTTGAGGCCTATGCAATGCTACAAGAGGGTTATGGAGAGTCTGTTCTTTCATATAGCACAGTTATAAGAATGATTAAAATGTTTAAAGATATAAGATAACAATTTTCAAAGGAAGTTGGAATTGGCTCCAGTAATTGCCATTCTGTTGTAAACATTAAAACTGCTGCTTCAATTGTGAGAGATCATTGAATAACATTAACCCTTTCGTGCTGGAATCTAAATTGGTATACAGTCCCTGCATACAGTGTGTGCGACAAAATAAATGAAAAAATTACAAAAAAATGTCGTCCGTACTGGGGGGATGATGGGATGATTCTGAATGCCTGATATATTGGTTGTTAGGTACAATTGGGTTAAGCAATCAGAAATACTGAAATTCATTGGGTGCCACCCATTCGTTGGTAAATTAGAAAAATTACACGAGACATGATTGACATGGTGGGTTCCTAAGCTGCTAATAGGTGGACAATAGGATGGTCATATTCAGGTTTTCCTTTATTGAGGAATGTTTCTCATCCTCCCTATTAGCCCAATACCCTATTTAGTGTTCCCCTATCTTAAGAAACACCTTTGTAGAGAGCATTTTTCATCATCAGTAGTAGTGGTTTGCAGTGGCAGTACTGAACAAGTTTAAAATTGTAATGGATGCTGATGCAATACTGGAGTCAAATCTATGGAATTTGTACCACATATACATTACCATTCAGGTTAAAAGTATAGCATACAATTAAATTGTTGCTGAATAAAATATGTGAATAAAAATTCATAATCAATCTTTATTGAACAGCTGTCATAGAAAGAGACAAGAATATGTTCTTCTGTCAAAAATAGTAACTTACGAATCACAGAATGTTAAAATAGAGCACACTATATTTGAAATTTGAATAAAAAATGTAAGAGAACTATCTAAGAGAATTGTGTGGCTGGGGTCCTATGGAGAAAAAAAGATGGAAAATGCTTCAAAAACAAAATTAACTACCAAATAGATGTCTTATTCACAACAGTTTAAGCTGTTGTGAAAGCAAATTATCCTACCATATATTCTCCTAGCAAATAGATAGTTTTGCGAAAAGGATATTGTGAGCAAATATAACGAGCAGGGCCAGATGACGTGGTCATGTTTTTTTTGGCTTAAGTATTTAAATGTAGAATAGAGGCAGGAGAGTTATTTTATTATGATTTTTCCATTGCAACGGAATATATTCACGTATGAGTGATCAATAATTATTGAGTTTTCTTAGTGTTAGCTTTTGAAAAAGAATATTGGATCAATTGGTTAATAAGAGTATCAGACACCTGGATAAAATCTATTATTTCATCAAATAAAACTATTCTCTCCATTGAACAATGATAGCCCAGAAATACTGGTGAAAGTAGCTATACTTATAAGCAGACCAAATGTTTTCTATTTTAATTCTCATATGGCAAAATCTTTTTAAATAATACAAAAATGAAACCAGCTAATCAAACTCTACACTCATATTCTTTTAATTAATCTGAACCCTAAGGCCATTTTATTTGTCCGGCTGTTTACAGAGGTTGTGGTAGTCCAGTGTGAAAATACCTCACCTATTGAATAGAGGTCCTAGGAAGAAGACCTGGTAACACCAAATAGCACCCAAGTTGGACGATTACCTGGGTGCCAGATCTTTCAGGGAAATCATAGGTAGCACAGGAAAAGTAACTGACCCCCCCCCTTACCCTGATGTGGGAATTTTCACATGCCAACAGGTTTATTAGTGAGCTCTCTACCATTACTTAATAAACCAACCATAGGCTGAACACTATGGTTTTTAAATTCCATGCACAAGTAAGACTAGCAGATGGAAAATGGGGGTATGTGGTGTTAAGCAGGGACATTATCATCCCTGTTTCTACTGTATATGCATAGAAAATGCGAAGAGAGAAATGGGAAAATCTGGATGCAGGATTGCAAGTTGGTGAGGCACTAATAAAATTAATCAAATCTACAGATGACCAGGATTTGGTTAACAATAAGCCAATGGGCTGCAGTGCATATTGAATACATTAAAGAGGAGGTTAAATTTTTTAAAAACCATTTCTAGGAGGTTTACAAAGCCAAACCACAGTATTCAACCCTAAGGTCAGTTTCATAAGTGAGGATAAAACTTTCCTACTACTAAGCCCAACAGAATGTGAAAATTTACATTTGAGGGTAGGGGGCCAGTTTCCTTCCCAATTCCATATGTGTTTTCCCAGAAAGCTCTGTTACTCAGAAAATCACTCAGCTTGGGTTTAGCTGGAGGTGTCTAGAGGCATCACTAGGACTTGTCCTGCATTCAATAGCCAAGCGATTGTCAATTCTACCCACTGGGCTACCATGACCTTAAGAGGCTTAGGGAATGAAATCTGGATAATATTCTGGGAGAAAGTGAGAATTGTAGTAAACATATATGGAGAAGAATCTGGCTAGCAAAGGATTCATAAGAGAAGAAGAGAAGGGAAGGATGAGAAGTAAAATATATTAAGAAAAGATCAGTAAAAGCTTTAGTATTAAATGGGTGATTTTAGAGATTAAGAGAATGATTTTAGATAAGTGGTTTTTGTGATGTGAGTACGGAGAATGATAGAGAATGTAATGTGAATAGAGAGGAAAACAAATGAAAAGGTACCTATTATTAATGGAATATGATGTGTTGAGGAAACATACAAAGAAGAGGTATAAGAAATAGGAAAAATATTAAGACAAATTTTGAAGTGTGTAAAAAGATAAAATGTTAGGAAAGCTAGAGAGAGGGTTTAAAATGATAGGCAATTTACATTATGGAGGTAGAAAGCATAAGCTGGTTAAAGCTGTTTATTATTACTTTTGTATTGTAATTTGCAATAAATGATTTAGAATTTCTTAGAGAACAAAGTAGAATAATTTTTAGAAATGCTAAAAGTACCCAACATAAGCCTACCTACAGGTAGAAAACCTATGAATTGAATGTAATTTACATGCTTACCTTGAAAATAATGCTAGAATACTTTCTATTTGCATGGGGTTTGTATAGGAGTTTTTTATTTGCCATTCATTAAACCATGTTTCCACTCTATTGGGAGAAACAAAAGTAGATAAAACATTAATTAAACTGCCATTAGATATTCATGATTTTTTTCTATTCAATCATAATAATTCTGATGCAAAGAAGAAAAGAAAGAATTTCCAAGGAAAATCAACAACAATATGTAGTTGCATCCATATCCATTGTAAAATTACACTTTTACACAGTTGTAAAAGTGTAATTTTACTTTATTATAATTAATCTTGTGGCCTCTGATTTCGCACCAAATGAATGGAAAATGATAATATCATTATTATATCCAAATTAGATGGAAGCTTCCAAGAATGTAAATATGTAAACATTTAATTAGAAAACTCTTGGATATATTTCAAGCTTCTAGAATACATATACACAAATTCAGCTGTGGCAGAAGTAATACAGTAATGAAAATGCAAATAAGTACAATGTGAGGCTGATTCTGAGTGATGCTGTAGTGTTAGCCATGGCCTCTCAAAACAGAATCCCAAAAAATGTTCAGAAAAACTTAAAATATTGGTAGTAATAAACAAACTGAACCCAAATACCACAAACTTGTAATTAGAAATGATAACCATTCACCCTATATCAGTTTTAATCATATCACCATATCTCTCACAGTATAATGTTATCCTACTATGTATATATAACATGAAAATTCCTTGAGAATCCAAAATCATTCATACTCATTTTTCACACTAGAAGTAAAAATCAAGCTTCAAGGTAAAATTAAATCAACATTAGTTTACTTAAACATGAGAGGAAATTAAATATGAATTTCAATTAATTTTCACTTTATAATTCAATATGAATGACATTTCATAAAAACTGAAGGATATTAAATGATAAAAATTAATGACAAAATACTTACTGATCACCATCAATAACTGATCGAATTTTATCCTGAAGATTACTAAACCATTCAACACCAACCATTATTTCCCATCCAGGAAACTCCAAATTCCCTTGGGTCAATAATTGAGGCCTTTAAAAAGGGTGCAACTACTAATTAGTTAGAAATACTGTGCATTACTCAAATATCACTTCATTCATCAAGCCATGAATGAACATAAAGGAAACACATGACAATGATATTATAATACAGACCTTGGATAAGGATTCAATATTATTGAAGAAGAATACCCTAATTCTTTGGATACATTATCATGAATTTCTGGGCTAAAACTACCTGAAATCCAGGATTGAAGACATAAAGCAAGACATGGAATGGCAACTGGTAGCATTTCACAAAGTGTTGCGAAATGATCATACCTGAAAATAAATGGAAATCACAAATAACCATCTCCACATAAGAATTTTCTTATACACCTAGGTCAAAAAGTCAAAGTGCTACTAAAATTCATATTACATTTTCTTATTATCTAAGGTATTATAAATTAAAATAATAGTTTAAATCCCTTAAGTGAGACAGAAGTAGGTCAATTCTAAATTATTTATTTATTCATCACATTGTAAAAAGACAACTTTCAAAAATAGTATTAAAATTGGTAAGCAGGTGGTTTTAGAAATAATTCCTCTTAATGTTACAAATAAGTTATGAAAATATACAAAATATTGAGAAGGATAGGTACACAAATTTGTTGAGGAAGATGGAAGAGGCCGATCCCAAGGTGAAAAATTATTTCCCCCAGTTCCAATGTGTCTATATATATAATTCAATTGTACAACCACCAATACATGATAAAATACACCAATTACATCACCAGAACCATTTATTGTCACTGAGAATTTGGGGTGGGTTTATACAACCTTGGAAACATTGGATATGAAAAAAAAACATATATATATGTTTGTGTGTGTGCATACATACACATGCACCCGTGTTGATATATAAAAATGATTCTTCTTCCTTGATCCTTAAGAAAAAGGTGTGCCTCAACCACCAAAAATTTGGATCAGTCATCCTATAAGCAACAGATAATTTCCACAAAATAATGAAAGTCCTCAATTTCTTACAACAAAATGTCAACCTGAGGGTCAGTTTGATATATGAAAGTGACGGTAGGGCTCAGTTAATAAATCCCAATGACAAGTGACGATTTACATGCCAAGGTAAGGAAGCCAGTTCTTCTCACTGTCCTGCCTGGAGTCAGGCCAATATGGTACCCAGAAAAACTTAGGTTGGGATTAGCTGGAGGGGCATCCAGAGGTATTGCTAAGATTGGAACCCCATTCAGTAGTCACTGGGCTACCATGCCCTCCTCAATTATTTATTTTCACTAGAAATTATATGAAATACTAGCATAATTCTTAGACTTCATAGAATATAAAAAAATGTGGTTAAATATGAAAATTCTGACCTTGACCAACCAGTAAGAGCAACGCCTCTAAAACTTTCAAATTTTCCAGTCTCCTCATTCAATACTTTTAGCCAAGCAATATGATTGTTGATATGGTAAGATGGTATTGGAAGCATTCTACTACTTCCAGTTGCTCCTTTGAAAGCTGATGCCACCCAAAACTTAGGAAATATTTTAGAATATTTTTCCCACATATCTATAAAAAGAGTTAAAATGCATAAATGAATTTTGTCAGTTGTCATATTACAACTTAAGTAGTTACTTAACAAAATCTCATCATTACACGATAAAATAAAAATTATCAAATTCTAATGAATATGAATGCTAAGAAAAACATTTTTTGGTAGGGACTGAGTGAATGTGTAAAACACATCACACATATATCACTAAAAATACACATCATACCATTGAGGATTTGAAAATTGTTAACCAAAGAAAGTGTTACTTAACATTTGGATTTGAAGCCTTTATGTCTACCACAGTACAATGCAATTCAGGCATTCATGACATAGATTTAAAAAAAGAAGTTAAGGAGTTTGCAAAATATTTAAAGTAGCTTAAAACTTCCATGATCACCTTACTTAAACCTGATTAAACTTATTTGTGAGTAATTCTATAGCGTGAATTTCTCAGGTAGGGATATGAATTTAAACACTTTCCGATTGTATATGTAACGTCCAAGTTAATTTTAAAATTATTCTCATCAGAAGTAAACCCAAATGAAACGCAGCACACTTCCCAAATTACGTCTTTATTCACACGTGTCTCACTTAATACTCTCCACGCTCCGCACTCGACA
>WURS02066412.1:0-10543 GCA_011762765.2 Rhinocypha anisoptera | reverse complement strand
TTTTACATTATTTTAAACTGTATATATTATTATTATCATTAATAAAATATATTTAAAAGAGAGAGAGAGAGAGAGAGTTTCGCCAAATAAACTAGATTATAGTGATCAAGCACAAATCATCAAAAACCGAAAACCATAAAAAGAGTCAAGGAGTAAAATTTACGAAAGTTTGCGTTTTACCTCTTTCTCTTTCATCTCACTCTCGGAAAAAAAGTATCTAAAACTCTCACACATCTCAAAATAGACCATCATGTTTTTGTTGTTGTTGTTGAAGGAGAAGAAGATAAAGATAACAATCTCAACACGTATTCTCTCTCTCTCCTACTCTGCACGAATTCTTATTCTCTCATATACGAAGGTGATAATAAAAAAAGCTCACCCTTTTAGCCTGACATATAGAAAGAGAGTGAGAGTTGGTGAGAATGAGGGAGAGAGAGAGAGAGAGAGAGAAATCCCAATGAAAGAATGAGATGAGAAAAGCAAGATGTAAGATTGAATAGTGTTATAATGAAAGCTTAGCTTTTAGGGGTTATCTTTAAAAAAAATATGAATAAGATTAAAATCAGAGAGAGAGAGAGAGAGAGAGAGAGAGAGAGTGAAGAAGAAGGTTGAAGGGAAAGAGGGCAAAAGATCCTCCCATTAAAAAATTGCGGAAGAAAAGAGTTAGAGTGGGGGGAGAGATCTAAAAAGATGATGAAAAATATTTTTATAAATATAAAAAACTCGGACCCATGTGTTGTGATTATGATAACAGGTTCATAATCCCAAACTTTCTCTCTCTCTCTCTCTCTCTCTCTTGTGACATGATAGTTCTCTCAAGAAAAAAATCACAAAAACTAGAGTGAATAGTGTCGATCGATCGAAGATCGAGGCTTCTCAATCTCAATCGATTCGAAATCGTTCACTTGTTTCCTAATGGAACAACAACAACAACAACAACTAGGCATAACAGGTGACGCACCAATGGAAAGTGAAACCCCACAATCCATCAATCATCTGTCGTCAGAGAGTGAGAGAAAGAGAGCAAAAGAGTGGAGAGAGAGGGTGTGAAAGAGAGAGAGAGAGAGAGAGAGAGAGAGAGAGAGAGAGAAAGAGAGAGAGAGAGAGAGAGAGAGAACGATGATCGATCATCCGGTGAGCACAACCGCTACTGTCGATAGACTTACACACATACTCAAATTGGTCCCAAATCATAATAAACCTGTCCTGAGAGAGGACATAGAACAATTTACTTTATTATCATCATCATCAGAACGATATTATAATCAAACCACATCATCTTTACACTCGATATATTATATATTATTTTAATATTAAAATAAACCATAATAAACAATCTACCGACACAACAAACTAGAAGAAGATGAAGAAAATACAAGATAGAACATAAGCAAGTTGACCAAAGTGTAAAAATAGTTCCTGAAATTATATAAAGAGAGAGAGAGAGAGAGAGAAAAAGAGAGAGAGAAAGAGAGAGAGAAAAAGAGAAAGAGAGAGAGAGAGAGAAAAAGAGAAAGAGAGAGAGAGAGAGAGAGACATTTTTTCCTATAGATCTTGTCATGAGAGATTAACTCTCACACACTCACACATTTACACTAGAGTCAAGATGATTGATTTTACTCACGAAATCAAAAGGGTTTTATCTCTTCTATTCTAATAATAATTAATTAATTTGTGTTGTTTGTCTCTTTCTCACACCCTTTGTGTATGTATGTGCCAAAAGGGCGAGAACAAATTGATTCCGACAAACAATTAATCAAACAGGTGAGTAAGTGTGTGTGTGTTTGACCACTTTCAAGTTGTGATCTATAAAAGTAGACAAAGCTATGTGATGGGGAAAAGGTCTTTAAATTTTGTCATGCCAAAAATGGTTTAAAACAGATTTATTTATATTAATTATTATATAAGATAAGATTCTGAAAGATAAAGCAAGTAGATTAGAAAAGAACAAAAGACTTTCTTAACAAAAGAGAATTTATTGCGGTAATCATATAAATCACATCAAAAGTTGTAAAAGGGTGACACCACACAAAATATACGGTTTTTTCAATTTCCTATTTGGCGCCAATTTAAGTTTTGATTGTTTACCTTATAATGTTTCATGGTATATTGAAGAATATTTCATGCTTCCAGCATTTTGGAAGGCAATTTTACCGTTTTTTCTCTTCATCATTATCATGATCATCATCATATCATTATTTTGGGTCTTCATCGTCGTCAAAGGCAAATTACTCGACCAATTGTAGCCTCATTAGCACTCACAAGACTGTCCAATTTTTTTTGCTGTTGAAAGTCATAGCAGAAAATTGCCCTTTCGATAAGGCCTAATTTTAGCATCATCATCATGATCTTTTTATACGTGTGTATATATACTTTTTGCACAGTTTGAAATTTAAATTTGGCACCCAAAAAACAATAACCAAACATGAAAGAAAGAGTGAAATGTGAAATGTGGTCAATGGCTTGAGCTTGAAGCTCGACAGATGGTCGTAAAGCACGAACGAATAGTGTTCTTAGGGTGATCTCTGCTCAAAGGCTCACCTATAAATAGCCTCACCAAAGGTAATTCTCTCTCTCTCTCTTATCTCATCAGTTCAAATTGAATTAATGCTAATTGAGCCAGTCGACGCCATGTGCCAAGAGCACGAGATGGACAGATCAAAGATTATACAAGAGATGGGATGGACGAGGGGGGCCATCAAAAGATTCGAAATTACATTTGAAAAGAAACAAATTCGAATGCGAAATCATCAGTCCAATTATAATTATATATAAATAAAATCATTCATTTATTCATTCATTAAACAGAAACAGCAACTTTGTATATTTATCTTTAATGTATGTAAACACACACACACTCTAACATGCCAATTCGTGATTCGAATCGAATCATACCTGGATGTGTTTTTCAACATTAACGGTGTAATCAAAGCAAACCTTGATTTAGATATTCGTTTGATCTCTTTCTCTCTCCCCCTCTCTGCAAACATTCACAAGTGCAAGGCTTATACATCATATCATTTCATATATATATCAATCTATCTATCAAATATACTTCCTGTAGGTTCATTAAGGGAACCATCTCCTCCTCATTATCACACATCAGCAGAGGCAGATCAGCGGTGCCACCTTTCATTTTTCGTTAATGAATTCTGCGAGAAATGATGATGAACGAAATCGAGAACTCCGCCCTGATGATCATTGACAATCGTCGTGATACAATTTATGCATTATGGATGAACCAGGTGAGAATCATACAAATCAAGCAAACCAAGAGGAAGAGAAATATTCTAAAAATATTCCTAAAATCACAACACAAAGGAAACATAAAATTCTACTTATACCATCAAAAATGCATACACAATACATCATCATATCACACCGTTTTGGGAGAAAAAGGTAAAATGGAAATTATTGAACCATTTGTCTTTTTTTCGCCCACTTTCTCTCTCTCTCTCTCTCTCTTTCAACCTAAAACTCCAAAGTTCTATATTAAGTTTTACGATTAAACACACACACACACACACACATACACTTAAGTGCAAAATCAAAGTTATCCAAGCACCTTGTTTGCACCTGATTAACCTGATTTGAGCTTGTGAAATCAAAACAAAATCTAAATCAAATAATCAGATGCTAATTCCGATTAGATATAGTTGAAGAGAGAGATGGAGAGAGATCCAATTCGTAATAGCACACAAGTAATAATAATTTCCCAAAAGTAATCAATTGGCTAAATCAAAGTCAAATTGCTTGGTTAGAGTTCTATTTGTTTGTGCATGTGTGTGTTTTTGTAATTTATAAGTGGTAAAAGAGAAAAAGTAGAGATAGATATTTTAAGTTAAAGTCAACCGATTACCGAATTACACTTCAGAGCAAATCAGTCAATGCTACTCGATTAGTGTCGGAAACAAGATTGGAAATTACTGACTGTGATTGGTTTCGATTAGAGTGCACAGACCGCAACTCAACCTTGGAACTTGGACTAAAACATCGAGAAACTAAACATTGACTTACATTGGCGGTGAGTTGCGAGGTGAGTGTAAAAATCTTCTCATTGGCCTGATCCAATTCCCGTCTCAACTTGCGAATCTCGTGGATGTACTTCTCTTCGGGCTTCAGGAGAGGAGATGCCGTGGGGATGAAACAAAAGAGGAGAGAGCAATGTTAATTAATGCCAAGCAATGTAAGTGCGAATTTGCATATCACATCATCAGGAGATGATGGAGAATGACCCACCAGACAATGTCACCACCACCACTCTTTCGTTTCGACAATAATAGAGCTATCGTGATGCAATTAGGTGTGCAACACTAATGCAGAGTTCAGTTATTTTTAAACCTAATAACATTTTTTCCCTTTATTAATGATCAAAAAAGAACTGTTCGTGATCAAGCCACAGCCTCTCTATAAAAAGTGAATTCTAAAATTCCAATTCGTACCATCATTAAGAGAATATAAATGGCAATGGAAGAAGAATCAAATGGGTTAGTGTGTATCCATTGTGTACAATCTATGCCAAGTTGCAATCCCATTTTGTTTGTCTTTGTCCAACCGGTTAGGGGTTTTCATTGGTTAGAGAACTAGTTCACTACTCTTCAGTAGTGTGTATGAATGTGATTTGCCATTCGAATCACGTTTGGTGTTTGTTTGTTTGTGTGTTTGTCAGTGCTTTGTTTGTTTTGATGAGTGGAGTGATGAGGCTAGAGTGTTATCAGGGTGCGGCCAAATGGTGGGCAAACCATCTCTCAACCTCTCTACTCACCGTGTTGAACATCGAGGAGGTAGATGACATGAGCGAGAGCGATGAGCCGGATTGTACATGCTGCTCATCCACCTGTTTGAGCTTGTTCAGGTGAGCTGGGATGGGTGGGCGGTCACGGAACGATCCACTGCGCGCCAGGTAACCCGAAGAATCGGTACCAACCGAACCGTAGGTACCGTTCATCTTGCTGAAGGTGGGCGATGCCGACATAGTCTCACGAAGCCGATTCACTGACTCGTACTCGCATATCAGATCACCCGGCTTGGAGAGTCCACCGGTCGAGTAGATGGTTTGTCCATTCTGGTAGTAGTTGGCGTGTCCCGGTGTGATCAGGTCCGAGTTGGACCCGAGATTGAGTGAGTCCACACTCTCGGTGTCTGTGAAGGCATTTCGCACCGGTGGTGGAGGTGGCGGTGGCTTGGCATACACTCCGTCCACATTCGAATAGATAGTATTTGTACTACTGCCGCTCGTAGTGCCATCTGTTGGTCGGTTTCGGAGGTAACCGTTGGCAAATCGACTTGTGCCAAACTGTTGAGCGTGATTTTGCTTATAGAAGGAAGACATGGTGCCGGTGGATCTCTGCTGTACACACTCCGAGTCGGAGTACACCTGATCCGAGTGACCGAGCAAATTGCCTGGCTTCATCTTGTTGACGCTATTCTTCACATACCTCGGCTGACTCGCAGCCAGCGTCAGACTGCGAAGATTCTTGCGTGGATCGGAAGAGGTGTGAGGCAGAGTGCCTGATTGGACTAGTTGTTTCGGTTTAGAGAGATCGGTGTTCGAGGTGGACAGTTTCTGCCCGGAAGCGGAAGACGACCGCCGCGAGTTGGGTATAGTGGTCCGACGATCATCGTAGTGACCTTGACGAGAGCACATCGAAGAGGAAGTGGTTGTGGTGGTGGTGCCACTCACGTCGGTCCCGCTCACCATTCCCGCGTCGGAGCTCATCGAACTGCTCTCGTCACAACTGTCCCAACAAATCAAACAAGTTCAATTAGATACAATTTAGTGATAGAGAGAAAGAGAGCGTCGTGCTGTGCAGAGCTAAGCATTTTGTTGTTTATTTATGTTATATATCATTGGTGTGTTAGTGCCAGACAAGCCAGGGTTAGGTTTAAGACAGATCAACAAGGAAAGATAGAGGGAGAGAGAGAGAGAAGGCTCGGTCAGTGATCGACGTTGTTTACCCGAGACAGTCCGACTTGACCTTGCCCGGCGGTGCGGACGGGTGGTGCTCCTCTGCCTGGTACTTCACTCGCATTCGAGGTTGAAGGTTGAGCAGTGTGCTCGAGTCGTGCAGGTTGTGTCGGGTGGCGGTGATTAGTGCCGCCGACGATGGCTCGCTACTTCGCGACACATTCACTTGACTACCCATAACCGAACCAAACCATGCGACATGTGAAATAAACAAAATCATATCAACAACTACAACTACTGTACGGGTGTGTGTGACTTAAGAAAACAAGAACAGCTTATCTTTTCACCTTTCCTTGATCAATACAGTTACACTGTGTTCAATGTGTCTCTCGTGTCTTGCAATAATTGACTGTTTACTTTTGGAATGACTTGTACCAAGTTTAAATTTTGAAAAAAAGTGTGAAAACACGTTACCTTTCACTGTTGTCGGAACCATAGTCGGCGCCATTGCTGGCACGGTTCACTTTATTTGCATAGCCATTGTGAGTAGTTTGTCTATGCGCAAAGGCCGCTTGTTGATATGGATTATTGGGATCTATGTACAAAAACAAACAAACGAATCAATAATTCAGTAAAAAACAATATATATTCAGTAGTGCAACAAACCGGAAGTAGCTTTCAAGAGGGCCACCGTTTGAAGTGGCCTCTCCACCATGAGTGGTGGCATTGGCTCGATGTTGGCCAGTGCCGATTCTTCATCACTGCTACTCCCACCCGAATCTATCTCCTTTTTCGATGACTTTTCCAACTGAGTCGTAGAGTGTTGTTTCAAATTTTTTAGTTTTTCTCCTTTCAAGTCAGAGTCGTCTGTGGATGACATAATTGGAGTGACCATTGCTAGAATCGGTAAATAAACAAATAAAATACGTTAGAATATAATATTGATTGAGTAAACAATGTGAATATGTTGTTTTTGTTTCTTTTCTAGAAAAATTAAGTATAATGTTTAAAAGCATTTAATCGGTTTAGAATCGACTAAAAATAGACATTTTTCATGTAACCCACGAAATACGATCCCTGGTTGAAAAATTCAACAACTAAACTTTGCTTTCTAAAATTATACTTGATTCTTCGAAGCAAATATCGAATAGCAACAAAACTCCAAATGTCTAGTAAACAACCTTTGACAGTGGCAGTGGGTTTAGCGATGGAAGACATGGAACTGTGAAGCATGTGGCCGTTAGTGTGGGTGGCATTGACAACCGAGCCAACACTGGCAGACATGATGCCCGAAGCACTGGTCGATTCGATGATGGTCGAAATGGGTCTTCGAGTAGTCCCGTTGGTAGACGGTGCCGGCAGTTGGGTTCGTTTCAACTGAAGCAACCGACTCTTGGTGTTGCCACTCACCGAAGACGACACATTGCTACTCGAACTGCTACTACTACTGCTGCTGGTGCCTGTCGAGCTCGGCTTTCTCAAGTTGATCTCACTTTGCGACGGCCCAAAGCGACTTAACTTTGACGTTCCATTGGAGCTCGGTTTGACAGTTGTTTCGTTTGCTTTGATCTGCCTTTGATTCTGACTAGAACTGCTCAGTTTAGAGGTGGTTGAGTTAGTGGGTGGGGCTTTGGCACGGCACACCACAGCTGGCTTGGTGGCACTGGACAACGAGCCAATCTGGGGAATCGACGATGTCGATGAGGGACGTGGTGACCTTGTGTTGTTGGCACCGGAACCGGAAGTGATCGAGGTTGTGGTACGATTTGTGGGACGTGATGGACCCAACTGAGGCAAACCGGTAGAAGGTGAAGTCACTTGCGAACCAGAAGTGGACAACGATGATGATGGTGGCGAAGTTATACCACTGGTAGTTGTGGTGCTCGGTGAAGTAACCACTGGAGACAACGAACGTGATGATGGAACTGCAAAGCCGAAACAACAAAAAAACACGTATCATTAATAATCATATAATTCCAGTAGAATTTCAATTGAAATACCGTAGTTGAAAATGAGATATGTATCAATAAGGTAATATGGTTCGAATTGAGAATGGGACATCATCCCATTTATAGAGATCGGAAAAAACGTTGCAGCCACGAATCATGTGATTGGTTTGATCAGTTGGCCAATCTATGACCAACTGTGATATGTTTGTTAATATCGAAGGAGTCTCGGAGCTGTCTCAGCAGACGCCACCTCCGACATGTGCAAATTTAGACAACAGAGAGAGAGAGAGAGAGAGAGAGAGAGAGAGAGAGAGAGAGAGAGAGAGAGAAGGACAGAGCGCGATTGGTTCGACCTACTAATAGTGATTGGTCGGTTTTGAGAGTGGCCACAATTTCTCACTTTAACTGGAGCACTCAGTGACAGATGGCCAGTGTGTAGGTGATGCTGCCCACCGGTGCCATTGAAGTCTTCAACTCTCTCTCTCTCTCTCTCTCTATCACTGTTACAAACACCTATCTGATCTCTCTTACACCACTTACATCACTCTTTCACACACATACAGGTCGAACACTAGCAAAACAACGAAGATACAACGAAACCCGAGAAAGAGAGAGAAACGTTCAATTGGAACACGATCGGAAAACACACACACACACAAGAGACACACAAAACGGCACAACACAACGTTCAAGCTGTCATTTTGTCTTGTGTATTGTAGGTTTTCCGACATCTCTCATCCAATCTAATCATCATCTCTCTCACTCTAATAAAAAAACTAGAAAAGGAAAGATACACGATACGATCAATTCAATTCACACTTTCGCATGAGTGGGAGAGTGAAAGTTTGAGTAATATCACGATCACAACGAAGAAAGAGTTAAAGAGAGAGAAAGTAAAGAAGCAAATCTTGAACCAATAAGATGCTGATATAGAGATATTGATTGACAAAACGAGTTAGACAGCACAAACTCAAAGTCTGCGTCTTCCTATTAAATTTAGACATCATCAAAAAAATTCGTAGATTTATAAAGATCAATAGATAGACTTGATATTAATATTCTTCAAATCATTAAAATAATTGGATTATTCCAAATTGAAACAATCGATGATGAAGAAAGTATGAATAGTCACACACACACACACACAAACAAATACTGTTCGAAACTAACTAGGCATCATTTAGGCATCGCATTCACAGAAGCTCACCACAGAACTAAACTAGACACACTAACAACATATGGACACACAAACTCGAAAGAGAGAGAGAGAGAGAGAGAGAGAGAGAGAGAGAGGAATCGAGCTTTGAATGATGGCGATGTCAAACGTTGCGTAACGAAATGCTCACTGAAGGACCAGTTGAAGCACTAGAAAGACAGTGAACATCTGGTAGACCACCATTGATGCTAAACAGAGACACCAGAAAGAGAGCGAGAGAGGGAGAGTGCGAGAGAGAGAGAGTGAAAGAGAGAGAGAGAGAGAGAGAGAGATAGAGAAACAAATCAGGAGAGTTCGAGACAAACTAGATTGAGAAATACGTTTTAAAAAGTATGAGATGGAAAAACTAGACAATAAGAAAGTGAGAGAGAGAGAGAGAGAGAGAGAGAGAAAGAGTAAATGTCCATTAGTGACTACCACTACCCCATTCTCATTTACCCCCTAGCAATACACATCGATTCAACATGTACCCTAACACACAAACACACCCAAACAAGTTCAAACATGCTCTATTGCATTTGAGTTTTCTCTCTTTTTTCTGGAGTTTCCCACCATCTATATACGGAGAAAAGTGAGGGAAAAGGGAGATGCAAAACACAAAAAAACAGAAGCCAAAACAATGCTTGAACATGATTACATAACAAGAGTAGCCTTGTTTCCAAAATTATAGTATAATTTATACTATGCTTAACTTTAAAAACCCTCTTGCACAGTTGTGGTGAGAAACGTGATTCAAATTCAATACATGCCATACATCACAGTTGGCATAAGGTTATCATCACTTCAATTACAATTTTGTTAAAAAGAAAGTGAGTGCAAGTTCACATTTTAATTTTTTTATCATTGTTTGACTATAGCTATACTATACTATAGTAAACAAGAAAAAACTCTTCTACTGAAAATGGGAAACAAGATACACTAATGGGTTATGCGTGCGATGACGCGAATGCCACTTTGAACGACTGAAATGACAGTAAATAATAATAATAATAATAATGATAATAAAAACAGTGTCAGTGTGCAATCGAGAATCCAGACACCAGGATGTAGTATATACAACTAGATGATGAAGTGCTCTCTCTCTCTCTCTCTCTCTCAACTTTACCCTTTTCATTCTCCCTCTCTCTCATTCTCTATATTCGTCTCAATTTTCCGCCACCATCTATCTCATGTTCCAGTATTGCACACTTTTTCGTTCCAAAAAGCAATTTCCCGGGAAACCCAACTCAACTATAAACATTGCAAGCCAAATGGAAAAACTTTCGCCATATTTTTCGATCGTTTATATCCCGGTATCCCAAAAACCCAGATGGTGATTCAATTAGACGAGAAAGAGAGAATGAGAGAGAGAAAGAGAGAGAGAGAGAGAGAGAGAGAGGAGAGAGAGAGAGAGAGAGAGAGAGAGGGATAGAGAGAGAGAGAACGTGATCTCGCCACGGGATTTTTCTTCCAGATGGCCTCGAGGCTCGC
>WURS02066401.1:0-10544 GCA_011762765.2 Rhinocypha anisoptera | reverse complement strand
GTAAGGTAGGGGAGGGAGTGGCACGGGGAATGGGGTGGAGAGAGAAGTTTCGCAAAGGGGATGGGAGGGGTGGGAGAGGATTAGGGGTAGTGCGGGGGGAGGATAAAGGTGGCTCTGGACCGCGTGGCGAGGGTCAGACGCCGATACGTGCACTGCGGGCAATCGGTGGTCACGGGGGAGGGAGGAAGAGGGAAAGACAAGGTCCATTCGGAAGAAAGCGAGCAGGAAGGAGGGGGGAGTATTGCGCTGGCGCCGATTTCGGGAGTGGCCGAGGGACATCCATCCACACTATTACGATTGGGAGATAACGGCATTCATTCAACACTTATCTTCCGTATCTTACGTCAAAGTTGCCGACTAGGTTAGCCTGGTGGATAGCGTGCTCGCCGGGCTATTATTATTATTTTATTTTTTGGAATTGGTGCTGGGAAAATGCGGTTACGCACCCCCAGAAAAGGTGACACTGGGGAGTGTGGGACTCGACCGGGGTCTTAGGAACCCCCGAGCCCATACTCACTGAAAACCCACCACCAATTGATAACGCCTATTATGGAGAGGCGGCAACCAGGAACGGTCAGAAGTCATAGGGCCGCGCTAACCAACTCCGCTTCTCTCCCCGACATTCCGGACCGACGTGCAACCGTTGAAATAACGTATTGAAATGAGCCCACCCTACGATCACCTTGCTTGATAGGACCTTGATATTTTCCATCCTATTATCCCGACTTTGATGGCGCCCTGAGCTGATTTCCTGCTCCTACAGGCCGATAGACTACTCAAGGTGATGGCGAAGACCTCAACGATGTTCCTCGCTGTTTTCGATCGAGCGGAGGAGCGAGGAATTGTCTCGATATTTGCAGACTTTCCATTTGTTGGAACGGTCTAGGTACCTCTGTGCATCGACTTCTATAGTTTTCTCGCTTTGGACAGCTATGAGATCAGGCTTTCGAATTCCCTCGTTGGTTCGGAACTTGCACTCGCGCTGTATGTCGAAGCCACGTTCCGCAAGGCTTCGCTCCACATAGCTAACCACTGCGTCATGGCGTTTGACCCTCACATCATGAGCACGGTGGCAGTGTTGGAGAACGTGATTCATCGTCTCAATGGCGTAACACGCCGCCCTACACCTTCTTTCTCCCAGGCGTCCCCGGGAGGTACTCGTGTTCGAGTCCCGCCTAGTGCATGGGTGTTGTGTTTCTCCAGATGGTTTTTTTTCTGCAACTTGAAGACGATCTAAATGACCGTAGCTCCTATAAGCATCCTATAAACAACAATGCCACTACTACGTCAGTTAAAGTTGGTAGTTTACGTGCGAAAAACGTGCGCAAAGATCATATAGGATATCATATAGCTCCATGAAAAGCTAACGCGGTACGAGTAATAGCAGCATACGTATATTAAAAAGTCCGTCGAGGGGTTAACGACCGGGAGTGATTAGGCTGAAGGGGTGAAACAGTGCTTGAATGCGTTTATCAGATAATTCGATTTTTTGTAATTTGGTCCTTAATGTTTCATCATGAACACTACAGAGAACAATAGTCACGAACTATTAAAAAAAAATATTTGAATGGACCTGCCTTATGGATGGACTAGATGGCGTGGGATGAAAGCATTTATATCGAAACGTACCAAAAAAATTGTCTGTATGTATGTCTTTTGACCGCACTATCAGAACCGAACGTGGTTGTGAGTTCAATACTTTCGATGAATAGATCGGAGAAGTGAGCTGTCGGAAAAGGTGAAGAATGAAACGTTCCCCGGTGGGAGAATTGGGAGGCTTACATATGGAAAAAGTCTAAAAGTCAGTATAAAGAACTCCAGGTCAAGGAAGAACCACACATTATACGATAGGTTAGAGGCATAATGGGTCGGCGAGAAATATATATGTATATATGATTGGAGAAAAATTGAATGGGAAGTCCCTGCGAAGAAGACGAGAGAAAGGGGATACAGGGGGACAAATGAAGAAGGATACAAGAAAGAGAGAAGGTATGAGAGAGTGCGCGGCAAAAAGTGGTGATGACGCGAGAGACTTAAGGGGATGCCGCAGACAACCAATCATCGTATTGAATTAATCGTGACGATGGCGGTAAACGGAAGTAATGTCCCACCGCTAAAAACGCTTTCGCTCCGAGATCTCCTTGAGTGACCCTGTGACCTTTCTCGCGTCTTTTCATCGCAAGAATTCCTCCAACCGGATCATTAATTGCCTGAATTTCGTTCGCTTCCTTCGTGCGCCCATTTACGAAATTACTATACACAGTAAATACGGCCTTCGCGAAAATATCTCAACTGTGGTGTCAGATCGGGATGTGAAGACGAGGAGTATATTCGTCTTTAAACTCGCCCGTGTGTTTCATGTGGTCGGGGTGGGCTGACCTCTTCACCCCCGTCCCCTCTTCGCTTCTAGATGGGGACTCCGTCAAGGGTCGTCATCGAATTGCCCCTCCTCCCCCTGATTCTCAGCACCTCACTCTCGTCACCACCCCCCTCCCCCCAACGATCCAACAATCTCAAGTGCCCATTTGTTTGTTCCTGCTTTACTGGCGCTCTCTCTATTTCGCATGCCCTCGCGGTGACCCTTGGAAGTCGTACCGCGGCCCGTGTTTCCGCCGGTGAAGGAAGTTCGCCCGCGCCTTCATTTGTTTGAGGACGCTGTTTAGGAAGGTTCCCTCCCGCGACATCGCCTTAGATCGGTGTTCTCTCTCTCTCTTTCCCCACTTCTCTCTCGCTCTCTCGCTCTGTCTCGCTATCTCTTTCGCTTTCTCTCTCCCACTCTCTCTCCTCCTCTCTCCCCCTTTCTTCCTCTCCCCCTTTCCCTATCTCCCCCTCTCTCGCGCTCTCCCTACCCTCCTCTTTCGCCTCTCTCCCCTTCTCGCTTTCTCTCTCTCTCTCTCTCCCTCTCCCCTTCTCTTTCCCTCTCCCCTTCTCTTTCTCTCTCCCCTTCTCTTTCTCCTTCCCTCCCCCCATCGCTCACCCCCCTCCCTTTCCCCCTCTCTCCCCCCTCTTCCTCTCCCTCTTTCCCCCTCTCTGTCTCGCGCTCTCCCTCTCCCTTTCTCTCTCTCTCTCTCGCCTCATCTATCTCGTTCTCTCTCCCCCTCCCTCCCCCTCGCTCTCTCACCCTCTATCACTCATCTCTCTCCTCTCTCTCTCCCTTCCCCCTCTTTCATTTCCTCTCTTCCACTCTCCCTCTCCTTATAACTTTCTCTCCAATTCCCTCTCTCTCTCTCCAATTCCAGCTCTCCCTCTCCATCTCGCTCTCTCCCTGGTTTACTCGATATTTCCGTGGGTGGGGTCACACATTGAGTGCCCTTATCGCCGTTCGCTCCCTCGGTCACTCGATGGCAAACATTTCGTCCCTCCTCGTCGGAGCATCTTGCTTTCATTCTCGGCTCTCCCGCTGCAGAAATCGTGCGCTGCCATTTGAAAATGAATAAAACGAAAGTGATAAAAGAAGGGACACCAGATGCGTAAATTTATGCTTCATTATTTGTCGGTGCCATAAAAGTTTTTGGACGAGATGTATTATTTTCGTATCCGCTTAGATCAGTGGGTATTGTGGTGCCCAAGTGGCTGGGGGGAGCACTCGCATTCTAAACGGGAGGACTCTTATTCGAACCTCCGGCAATGCCGACGAAACCCGAAACCCGAAATAGAACCCCGAAACCGAGTGAGCTAACGGATAATTCCAGGGTAAATTCCTAGGCGCCACGCAATAGAATAGGGACCTTGTTACTCCGACGTGTAAAACTTTTGAAACACCGTTTGGCTTTTCACTAGCTGAGCTCTCCTCCTTATTGTCAAGTGTGCACATAATGCAGCGTACATTTTTTTTACATAGGGTTAAGTGGAAGAGGGAACTCTCAAATGTCAATATCGACCCGTCCCCAACGATAATGACACTATCTGTTCTTTAAATACATACCCCCCCCTTCCCTGCGTCTGCCTCAATTACACCGACAGGGACTTACAATAGGATAGCCGTGTGCCTGGACGTGCTCTTTTGGAACGAATGTGGCCGGGCATAACCGTAGCACGAAATTTCAGCGACCTCCCAAGAGGCGAGACACGGCGTTACGCTCTCCGCGGCTGACTCCCTTGCCCCATGCCAGGTAAAAATTCCTACCACGGGTCGGGTATCGATGATGAACACTTCGATCTGTTATCTTTCCATAGAAGACTTGTCTATTGTCTTCGGATTTGGATGTTTCGGTCGTTTCCTCCGTATGGCCTCACTTTATCATTCTTCTTCTTTGCTCCATGTACCGTTTCAAATGACTAGGCGTGTGGGGAGGCGGGGCCAAAGAGGAGGAGGAGCTTGAAGCGGGTCATGTGGTCTTGAGGCAACCAATAGGGGCGCGGGTGGGGGAATCCCTCTTCTTGGGAGCTCAGTCCTCTCTGGCTTTTGTCGTGTAAAGATCTGCTCTGTGCTTGCTGTGTTGTCAATTGCTTCACATTGTCGCTTGGATTTTGATGGACTTAAACAATATTAAAGTGTAAAGCGTTTTTATTCTGTTTAACTCACCATACGTTGTCCTTCTGCGCATATATACTATGTTACTACCAATTATCCAAGTCAAGTTATTCGCCGAAGCGCTTGTTCTACGTAAATAACTTAGGCGTTGTCTATGATTCGGCAACGTCTAGCTGTCGTCTGCACCTCCCCTACCTCCCCCCATCCCAAAAATTTCCCCTCTCTCGCGAGTGTAAGCGGGGGCTGATGGAAACGACCGAAGCCCCACACCCCAAGTTATTTGAAACAGGCTAGAGTTCTCCCTACACTTTTCCTTCCTGTGCATTTATACTTTTAAGACCTCTAACGCCCATCTCCCCTTGTTCATTCTATTCACCTATGTTATATTTCTAATTAATTCTTCTTTCCTTTACTCTTTCATTAAGATTAAACACATTTATGTCAGGCATAATGACTTCGTTTCTTAAATTACATGTTTTTATGCAAAATTTCGCTTCCTCAAGAAATTCATTTCGTGAGCTCGTAATATCTCGCCTTCTTTTTTTTTGCTCTTGCCAGCTTTTCGCTCCCATGAGTAAGTGTCCGCAGCTATGGTTTTGTAAAATTTCAACTGTGTCTTTCTGTTGTATTTTTCAGTGTTCTCTTTCTACCGGCTTGTAGAAGTCACCTTTTGTAAGTGCAAAAGGGATTTTTATATCCACCAAAGAAATTTCCGTGACCAAAGTCCGTGTTGCCTACGTCTCGACCCGTCGTTCCCCGATTCCTTCAAGTTCAATTTGTCCCCGTGCGCGTGCAACCGGCACCGTCACGCACAGGGCAGCGCACGCACGTGTGGGCGGGAACGCCAACGACGGCTTCCTCGGCGCCCCTTCGACCGTCCCCCTCACACCCTGCCCTCGAGGCGGCTTTTCACGTGCAAGTCGACTTCCAAGCAAGTTCCCTGAAAATCACTTGTAAGTGGAACTTCCATGTGTAAACACTTACTTCCTTGGAAGTAGGGGTCGCTACCGACCCTAATCGAGATACGATCGACCATGGTTCGATCTTTTAAGGAAATAGAAGCCTTGCTACGTTTCTTGTTTGATAGTATCGCGAAATGTACCGCATAACATTCGATTGTTACTCGCTGAAAATCGTCGGCCGCCGGTAATTCGAAATCTTGTATTGCTTTTACGGACGAAGAGGTACTTCGTTTCGTTGAATCATATAACTCATGACTGTCTAAGGAACACAGAGAGTTCTTCTTTAGAGAGAAAAATATATATAAATAATTAAATTCTTTCTTATATATAATTATAATAATAACGCATGACTAAATATGTTACTTTGGAAATCTTTATGTAATGTTGATTATTTAATTTTACATAGTTTATTCGTGAGAAATAAAGCAAATAACAACATCATCATTGTTTATGTATTTAAAACGTATATTTTATGACGGTACATAAATCAATCAATCCTGTATTTATATTTGTGTTAAAATCATTAGGGGTCAGCTAAACATGTATAAGAGCAGTTACCGGGTTCAGAATAATCTGTACCGGTCCAAATAAGTGTTAAAGGAATGATGGAACGGTACAATACTGCTAAGTTCCCATAATTCAAGATTCTCTTCCAGGTGTCTATCAGATTATGTGTAAACACTAGTTAAGGTACATGTAGCGATTGGAATCGATATTTGTGCGATGCTTGTTACTTCCATAAAAGTCGACTTTAGAGATGGGCGATTACAAGGATTGAATCGATTCGAAGAACTCGATTCTAATCGTATTGTGCTAATCGATTCTTTCAGAAAATCGGATCCTCTAAATCGATTCGAAACGTATGATGTGAATCGTATGGAAACCATTTGGTAAAAAACTGGATTATATTGATTCGCCATCAAGCAATTAGCTATGAAATGTCACGTGATGCAATGTTGTTTTTAATCCTCCACGATTAAAGAGACGTGATAAATTATAAATGGCTATATGCAAACACAAACATTATCTTGAACTAGTATAAAACATGTTTCCCTAGAATGTCGATCGACATGTGAAAATATCTCTTAAGCCATCGCGCGGCTGCTTGAATGCTCTCTTTAGGAATCAGTCAAAAAATGGGTAAAATATTACTTTACTTATTTTCTTCCATGTCTTTATATCAGCAGTGACACTCGTGCAATAAAAGCTGCTTCGTCATGAAACAGTTGTTTTACTTAGCTCTAGTAGTGGTAAAACCACAGTCCTAGATGACAGTAGACATCTGGCGGCCAAAATATGAACACGAATCGAATCACTATTGCCACCTGGTGGCCGAAATTTGAACATTAATCGCATTCGAATCGAAATCGTTATTGAATCGAATCGGGAAAAAAAAGAGCCGAAGCAGAATCGTACCACAATAATCAATTCAAAATAATCGGGAATCCTGTTGAAATAATCGATTTCCGAGTAAGTCGAATCGGAATCACCCATCCCTACCCGCCATACCTCCCTCTCTCTCTCGGAGATGATGCGACGCACGAGATTGCGTGGCGCACAAGAATATGTGTCATCGCTTTGCATTCGCATCTTAATCTTTTCAAGTCCGGTTTTCGTTCGTATCCCCCTTCTCTCTCTCTCTCTCTCTCTCTCTCTCACTCTCTGTGCCCCCGTGCGTATACATGCACACACGGTGACGTGTGATTTATCTGGAGAAATGACCTCCGCTTTCGTGCCGTTGTCCTTCGTGACCTTCCCTCCCTGGTTCCCCGTTGCGTGACATTCAACACGCACGCTCTCCACCCCCCCAAACCAACCCGACCTACCCCCCCCCCCCCTCCCACTCCCCTCCATCACGACCTCACTCTCTCAAACGACGCGAGCGCATTGCACCCGGTCCCTCCACCCATGCCAACCAGGAAACGGAAAAGGAGATACGTAAATGAAATGTAACCGCCCGAATGCACCCCTCTCCTCTCTCTCTCTCTCTCTCTTTTGCTCCTCTTTCTCCCTCTACCTTTCTCTTCTCTCTCTCTCTCTATTTCCCTATCATATTATCGCTTTCTACCTCACATTCTCTCTTTTTCTAGCTCTTGCACTCATTCTCTCTCTTTCATTATGCTTCTCTCTATTTCTCTTTCATTCTCTCTCTTTCTACCTCTCATTCTCTCTTTTTCTAGGTCTTACACTCATTCTCTCTCTCTCTCCTCTCCACTCTAAATCTCTCTCTTTCATTCTCACTCTCTTTCTTTATCTCTCTTTCTTTCTCTCTCTTTATACCTCTCATTCTCTATTTTTCTAGCCCTTACACTCACTCTCTCTCTCCTCTCTCTCTCTTCTCCACTCTCATTCTCTCTCTCTCTCTTCTCCACTCTCATTCTCTCTCTCTCTTCTCCACTCCACTCTCATTCTCTCTCTTTATCGCTCTCTTTCTTTCTCTCTCTTTCAATCTCTCATTCTCTCCTCTTCTAGCTCTTACACTCTTATTCCCTCTCTATTTCTCTCTCTCTTCCACTCTTTCTCTCTTTTCCTCTCTCTTTCAATCTCATAATATCTCTTTCTCTCTCTAGCTTTCTCTTCTCTATCTCTTTCTCTCTCCCGATCTCTCTCTTCTTTTATTCTCTTTGTCCGTCTATCTTTCTCTAATTTCACTTTCTCTTTCTTTCTCGCCCTCATTTTCTCACTTTTTCTCTCTCGTTATATTATGCAACGTGTCCGCCTGCTAACTCAAATTTAGAGGATTTGAATCACAATTCGGGAATGGCTGTTTTTAATCGTAATTTAACATAAAGGTTAAAAGAACCAGAGGTAATTTGAGATCCTGATTACGACTCACAAAAAAAGAAAAATATTAATATTAATTCTCTATGTAACTTCCTCTGTTTCTCTCTCTCTCTCTTTTCCTCTCTCGCTCTCCCTTTCTCTCTCTCTCCTGATTCTCTTCTCTTTCCGCGCAATTACGCACTAACATCCTTGGGTTCTCTCTCTCTCTGCCTCTTGCAATTCCCTTCCTCCATCTTTCTCTCTCTCTTTTCCAGGCAACCTCTCTCTCCCCGCAAAAAAATCCCCAGCCCCCCTCTCCTTTCCCGTGGGACTTGAAGGTCAAATCGATAATGGGAGGGAAAGAGGGGAATAGGGGGGAGAGGGAGTAAGGAGGTCGAGGAGGAAGCGGGAGGGAAGAGAGAGCAGGGAGAGATAAAAGGGAGGGAGAGGAGAGGAAGGGAAAGAAATGGAATTGGGAAAGAGGGGACGAAGAGGAAGAGAGAGGAGGGAAATATTAAAGGAGGTGGAGAGGAGGAGAAGATAAAATGAGGGGGAGAGGAGGAGAAAGGAGTGAAAGGTAAAAGGAGGTGGAGAGGAGGAGAAATGAGTGAAAGCGAAAAGGAGGGGGAGTTGAGGATAAAAGAGTCAAAGGTAAAAGGAGACGGAGAGGAGGAGAAAGGAGTGAAAGATAAAAGGAGGTGGAGAGGAGGAGAAAGGAGTGAAAGATAAAAGGAGGTGGAGAGGAGGAGAAAGGAGTGAAAGATAGGAGATGGAGAGGAGGATAAAAGAGTGAAAGGTAAAAGGAGGCGGAGAGGAAGAAAAAGGAGAGAAAGATAAAATGAGGGAGGCAGAAGATGGAGAGAAAGAGAAACGGATGGGGAAGATGAGGAGGGAGAGAAAGAGGAAGGAAGCGAAGAGGAGGAGAAAGTAAAGAAAGATAAAAGGGGTCCAGGAAAAAGAGAGAGGAAAGGAAGAGAAAGGGAGAGGCGGAGGAGAAAATGAAAGAGATAGTAGGAGAAGGGAGAAAGGTTGGTTTTTTTGTGCCGAGTGCTCTTTTGTTTATGCACGGCTGGGTGGAGTGAAAGCGTATACATTGTGCGAATTTATTTTATTTATTTTTATCCATATTTATTTCGTGTATATATAAATACATGCATATACATATAGATACACGCAGAAAAAAAGTTAAAAGTTAAGGCAAAGGATAGTTACACAAGAGACGGAGAGCAAAATATGTTGTTAGAAAGATGGTAAAGTGCCGATTCCAAACAGGAAAAAAAATGTCCATACATGTATCCACACAGATATCCACAACGGCATGATATGATGTATTTATTTTTGTGACCTACGTAAAGGATAATATTTTTTCAAAAAGGAGCCTTTCTCTCTCTCTCTCTTTCTCTGCGGCAAAAAGGTCCGAATAACTGTAAAGGAGAGGGGAGAAGAGGGGGTTAGGTAGTGGTTAGCCGGGAGGAGCAGCAGCATTTGTGCTAGTATTTTGAGGGGGAAGTGGGAGGGAATAACAAGGGGGGAGGGGGAGGCTAAGGAGTGAGAGGGGGGGAAGGACTGAAGGGGCAGGCGGAGGAGAAAGGAAGGGGGGATGATTTGCCAGTCCCTTGGCTTCGACTCCCTCCCTCTCTCTTCCACAAAACGCCCCCTACCCCTCCATCCAAAGAAGGGAAGTGGAGTGGGGGCCACGAAGCGTGAGTCGGGGTTAGGGACACGCACGCACGCTACAGAAAGAGGGAGAGGCGATGCTGCTGAGTGCGTGGCGCGGGGGAGGGGTGAAATAAAAGGCGGGTTTCCAAACACACACTTTCTCCTCTCCCCCTTCCCCCACCTCTCCCAGTTAATCTCTCTCTCTATCTCCCTTTGTGCGCTTACTGTAAACTGTTTACTCCCGCATCTACGTAATGTCCTTTTAGCCGACTTTGTTACCGGACTGCGATTGGCACGCTAGCCGGTGGGCCCGCAAAAGTTCGCGGGTTCGAGAGTCCCGCCTCATGTTTTTTGGGTGTCATGTCTACATAAAGACTTTTTTTCGTTTAAGGACACGTTCTATATGACTATGGCTGTCTATGCCCTCTTTAGAAAAAAAATTGCTTTACCATTTCAAGTAAAAAACGAGGTGTATTCAAGTTATAAGGCCTCCAATTTTTTTTCTAACTAATTATTCACTTTAAAAACAATGAAACTTGTGTTAATCTTCGACGTAATCTCTCTTCGGCCGTACACATTTTTCGCGACGTCGACGCCATGATTCTATGACCGCGGTGAAGGCTTCTTTAAGAGTCTGTTTTGACCACTGGAAAATCGCTGTGACGCTGTCGGTGTGCGAGGCCGAG
>WURS02066391.1:0-10544 GCA_011762765.2 Rhinocypha anisoptera | reverse complement strand
ACCAGTCGGAGCGACAACAACCGCCACCGCCGCCCTTTTCCCTAGCCATCATTCTAATTATGCACGGGGCATTGCCATGGGTGTAACGCGCTAAATACATTGCAGTCATGACATCCGTGCCATCTAGACGCGGGGATTGCAGGTCACGGAGCACATACACACGCGCATAAACACACACGAGACATAATTATCGCAGGCTTCGAGGATTAACGCGGTTAGGTCATAATTGGGTCAGTCTCGGAATGCAATCAATACCCCTGATTCCGATTGCATGATCGAATACTGCAACAAACACTCCCTCGAACTACGCTACGCGCAAGGGCGTTTTTCATTTTTTTTTTTTTTTCAAATCTCACGATTTCGTTCCGCGCTTAAAAAGTTTTCCCGCCGTGAACTCCACATTTTCATCCGTGAGGCCCCTATCGGATTCCTTCTTCCGTCGATCACTCTCGGGAATCATCACGTGGAATTTACTCAACTCGTGTCTACACCACTGCAGTTTCTGTTTCTCCTGCGACGGATGCGTGTTCGACGCTGTCTCAATGCGGGACTTTCTTCGAAGTGGAAATGAAAGCAGAAGTGAGTGAACTCTACTCTTTGCAGTTTTCACAGTTTTGAATTTTTTATTGGACACGATCAACGCGCCCGTACCAAGGCGTACTCACGACGTCAGGTGACAAGATTGGACAAATGAGTCGTTCAATTCACACCAAGGTCGTCGTGAGAGTTTACTTAAAAATAAACGAAGAATGAAACGGAATTGGATACAAGTCAGGAGAAAATATGCTAGATTCGTCATTTTATCGTGAGAAATCGTTTTCAGGATTTGAGGCTAAGTGGAATTCTCTCGTTATGAAAGGTTTACATGGAAACGCGGCAGCAATTCCACAAAAAAAATATTCATTTAAACGCGACCAAGTTTCACCGTGTAAGAGCAACTCCTTGATTTTATATGATAGTAATACGCTAGCTCGACATGATGGTTAGGTGGATATGAAGATGCAATCGAGCGGCGAAACCTGGGCTTGTTTGGTATAATTAATTTTCCATGTGGAATTACATTGCTTCCTTCTAATATTTAATGATTTTTTATCATTCCGACAAATGAAATCATTAAGAGCATTTCACGTGATTTCCAATCAATGCTGTTCAAGTTAACTGATCCATGAGATGATTTTGTACAAGGGTGGTAGGAAACCCAACAGGAAAAACGGAATTTGCGCAGAAACTTTGCAGAGATATTAAAGAACACAAAATTTGCAAACTATAAGGATATATCCTTGAAAAAACTAAATGCTGGCGTACGTATGAAAAGAATTTCTCAATTCATATGCGAGTATTGATCTCCTTTGGAAACAATTGCAACTCGATACAAGGGATTCCTTCGAGGCTTTTCCCGCTGGTAGCATATGCGTAGACAGGATTCCTTATGGCAAGATGATCTCTCAATGCATATCTCTTAGCTTTCAAATAATAGTTTGTATGATAGTCCGGGAATCCGGTTAAACAGGGGAAGGAATAAGACTGACCGTATTAAAGATTAAATGACGCGAAAATAGTTGGTTATTTCATTCGGAAACAATTATTCTACAACTAATACTTTTTATCGGCATATCTAATACTTTTACCCAAGTATGAATCTTAATTCACATTATTTTTGTCATAAAAATCGGAATTATCCACCTTAAAATCCTCACCAATTACTTAGTACAAACAACGCTGCACTTTTCAGAAATACAATCCATTCATTCTTCACATAAGGAGGAAAATTATGAAATCAGTCTTTAAAAATGTTGATTTCGTAAAAACGTCGTTGTATGTATGCTCTAAGCAAACTCGTAATTGAGTGTACTACCACATTATCATTTTTACGGCATTCATGTAAGCTGCAAGTTGCAAGTTCACTTATCCAGGAATGCTTGTTGGCACGCCGCCTATTAATAAGGCATTATCAGCTGTTAATTCCGTGATTCGGTGATACCCTCTCGCGATAAGATACGTTCAATTTTTCTGGACGCATTGGGTAAAGCGACCGTTGGATTAGCCTTTTAAATCAGGGACGGTTAAGCGAGGTTTTACTGTATTGCTGTACAACGCATTTGTTTGAAATGGATTAACAACTTGGATAAAATCCATCAAGACGTCTTGGTTTGATAAAGATTTGCCAGATGCTATGTGACAACTTTAACCAGTGTTAAACTTAAAAAAAAGGGTTAAATTTTCATAATTCCCTGGTGATCTGAACTGCCAGTGGTCGAACTGCAAGTGATCCAACTGCGTTTGTTTTAAACAGACAGTCCATCGCTACCACCGCTCCGCGCGACATTGCTCTCGCGTGATCCGTTCCGATATCACTTTTATAGGCCAGTCCGCGTAGGAAAGTGACCTGTTCTTCCAGAACGGACTAATTTCAAGACGTGCAACGATAGAATGAATTAGGTTTGTCTCGCGACTGGCCCTGCTTGGAGTAGAACCGGACGAGCTGGCGCTCTAGCGACGAAAAGCGCCTCCACGGCAGTGTTTCGGGGACTAACGGAACTAATGGCTCTCCAGGCAGTCTTGAAGAGCGACCGGCGTGAGGTTTATACCGGTGCTTCAATTCTAAGAGAACTTTTGTGACGTTTTCGGCAGAAGCAAAGCATGCTGGCGTTTGTTCGATAACTGGTGACAAAGGTTGTGTGATTATTTCATAGTAATCACGTTGATTGCCTGTTAGATAAGTGTTAACTTATGATTTTTGTCTCATTGAAGAGTGGCAAATAGAATTTTTGCTTTTTTTCTTGAACGATTGACATCTTTGACCGTTTCGCCGATCACGTGGTTTTTAAGGTAAGCTGTTCGGTTTCGTTCATCGTCGATCATTTGCTTTTGAACAAAACAACGGTGAATTTATGCAGTTTAAAGTGCAAGTGCTGCAGCTAAGAAATCGGCAAGTTGTCGTGACAGTAATTATAATTTTACCGGAGATTTAGTCGCCTTACCCACTTAAATTAAATGGGTTAAGCACCTACTATCGATGGGTTGTGCACGGAGGAAAAGGAAACCCACCACGTTATCATGTACGGGAGCGGAGATTACCTACATCATTATGTTATTTTTGGCTGGTGACGCATTATTGATGAACGTTTGGTGTCCGCCCGAAGGATTCCTCATTTCCTAATTCGGATCGAGCGGGCGAGAGCTCCACAGCGGGACCAAGTCGATAAAGAGCGATTCATGGGAACGGAACAAGGACTTTGGTGATCATTGAGGTCCGCAGATCCGTGGATAAAAAAAAAAAGAAAATACTCGTATACCACCCGAAATAGACTTTCAGTGCGCCAACGAGGAGAAATTTATATTTTATAATATATGTATTTATTTACATTTTACGTTCATGTAACATTTGTGAATGGGAAAGAATATGGCGTGCGGAGCATAAGCGGGGATCGAGCGCGGAAAAAAAGAGGATGGGGCTCGGGGGGGGATAAAATGAAAAGGACCTTCAATTCATTTAAAGGAATAATACAACTCGCATGCGCGAGGAAAATTCACTGCTGCGGGGATGCACGTCCTATATTAGATTATTATGATGAGGACAAGGCGTACGCTCACGTGGCAAGCCTTGATATATTCCATCGCGGAATATCTGAGCGAACGAAGAGGAATATCAAAACGGAAAAAAAGGAAAGGTTCATGATATTAGGACATCGGATTACAAAAAAAAGCGACTTCCAAAAAAAAAAGAGAGAGTCTGTGAATTGAGGATCATGGGCAGTGCGAAAAAGAAATTTTTTTTTTAAAACTCCGGATGTAGCAGGAATTCTATGGAAACCGCGGACGAAACTCTTAAACAAAGAGTTACACTTGAGAGAGCAGAGAGAAATTACACTTGGGAGTCAAAAAGACAAAAATAAGTTAAACGTGCGAAAAGTGTACAGAGGCGAAAAACATTTTTCCAAACGTACAATCTCGAAATGAAGCCGTAAAGGAAGAGAATGGCAATTAATAATAGCGCCATCAACTGCAAAAAGACGAAAAAATAAACATTAGCCTTTATGCCAGAGAAATCCGGTAGCAGAAGAGCAACGGGATGGGGAATGGGTGTTAAAAGAAGTTCTTCTGTGTTTACCAAATGCAGGAAGGCTAAAGAAAATCAATAATCGAAGAACGTTGGAACTATGAATATATATTTGAAATGTATTAGCAACCAATATGTCAGGATAAACCTAAGAAAAATCGACGTAAACTTATGGAAACAATTCCTCTCAATCATGTCCATTCAGTAAAGGATCTTGTAAATTTAACATATTCTAAACTTAATTTCAATGGGCACAACCAAACAGTTAAAGGTATAGCTATGTCTCTCTCAGGTCTCCTATACAGCTTCACGGAAATAACTGACTCTAGAGCATTGCATCTTTATTTTTTTCACTACCTTTCCTCTCGCTCCTAAAATATTGCTCCCCCCCCTCCTTATACGGTCGATGTCTGCTGCTGAATCCTACTACACTCAACAATGTTACCAGTTTCTCCGCCAATACCCTTAAATGCCGAGTCCCTTATCTTCGCACTGATTCCAAATATGTCATCTTGTTATGTTAAAATGTTGTTATGTCAACAAATGTTAAAAACGGATTTAAAATTTGAATGGACGCAGCAGTGCCATTAACTCCCCCTCACTCACTGACTGTCCTTCCGAACTGCTCCCTCCCCCTCGTCAATTTCCCCCCGCGTACCTTCGCGACCCGCCCGTACACACACACACACACACACACATAATCATTACTCCACATTCCCACCCCCAGACAATAAATGATTAAACGCCCAATAGTTTTCTTTCGCCTCTCCCCTCAATATTAAATTCACTTCTTCGCAACATAGAAATTTTTTCACTTCCTTCCAGTAATTTTTTATGACATTACGCTTTCCTATCTCTCCTTTTTAACTCTCTCTGTTTGTTATTAGTTAACTTTTCTCGATGTTTGAATGCATGCGTCCCAATTGTATGTCTTTATATGGTCCAACCGTTTGGCAAATACTACTTCATGCGGTACGTTTTTCCAAAAAATAAAATAAACTCCGAAATTTCAGATATAATACAGCTCGGAGAGAACGCGAATAAGCGACAGGAATACCTGAAGGAGAAGTTGAATTGTGAAATAAAGGAATAAGCACGTTGCCGGATATTGGCTGGCTCTGTATATGAACGTGATTAAGGGGGGGTCTGATTTCAAAGTCCAGATTTGATCTGCGGTTCAGGATTAACGAGGTCTGAATTAACGCCAGAGGTCTGATAAAACTCCACCAGTGTGCTGGAGAGATAAGGTAGGAAGAAAGGTAAAAGATTGTTGCCTGCACAAAAAAATCTTTGCTAACCGCATTCTGTCCCGATAACAACATCAGCAAAGGCAGATGGGAAAACTTTATAACAATCACGGTCACTAATCACGAATAAATGCATTTATCAAGATTTTGATATAGGATAGGATGGAACGAAGTACATGCAGTAAACTTTACGAACTCCACTCTCATCGGAGGAGAAATAGCATGCCAACTTTTATTGCCTGCAAATGAACTGAAAGGAAATGGGCGTATGATAACTTCGGAGACACAAGAACATTAAACAATCGGGTGGTACAAAAGGGTCCTACAAGGGAAGCAGACTTTTCAACAAGCTGCATGAACTACAGTTGGCAGCGAGTAGATACGGTTTTTCGGTATTGAAAAAAAAGCACGCCCAGAAGAAGAAGGAACGATGGAAGGCTTCCTTCTTCGCGATGAATGAAACGAAAGGAACATTCAAGTTTTATATTGCAAAAGCAATCAATGGAGTTGACGCAGGAGAGAAGTTGCAGCAGTGCTGTGAAAATTCTGTTTGAGAATGAGAAGGATTTCGTGTGAACACTGAACCTATTGTTAACATGGAACCCATGTATAATAAAGCAGCAATATAATTTAAAATCTTACGGTATAAATATATCAGCGATTCGAATTATAAAATAAAAAAACTTTTAGATTCAGAAATATGAAGAAATCTTTACATTTTTCGAAAAGAAGCAGTGTCCTCAGTGAGTGTAAAATGAAATGAAGGAGTAGAGCGGGGATACCTCAGGCCGTAAGAGGAAAATCTTCGGGAGATTTTTTTTTTTTTTTTTATCGGCAGCTGAGAGAAAATGCGTTTGGAAGTTAAGCTATATATTTCACGAAAGCATATGAATATGGCACGTTTTTTTTCCTTGGAGGTAGGACGTGGGTGGTAAAATAAGCTAAGGAAGGAAGATCGACATTCAGGAAAATATGATGTCGCGGAAGACGAGTGGAGGAGAGACGATTGGAGAGAAATGCCGACATAAAAGTCCAGCAATGAAGAGAGATTGTTGAGCATGATGCGACGTGGAAAAGACACTACGCATTCTATTGGGCTCTGCCTAAAACACAGAAATCTCCTATGTGTAGTGGAACACATTGAGAATAATTAAATTATGAGACCAAGTATGAGGATTATATGATTCAGGGATGCTTGATACCCGGAGGTAATGAAATAACGAAACCTATTCGATCAGATTAGGTTTATAACTAGAGCAATTATTTGTTTGGATCAATGAACAGTTTGAAATATTGTAATTATTAATTAACACGTTAATTATCGCTCTCCGAAATCATAAGATGTAAATTGGAATCACAGAACATTTTCAGTAGGAATCATTCAGCGAATGTTATTCAACGTTGGAAAATCTGTTGATATGCTCAGTTTTTGAAAAGTGATTTATCACAACATAAATAAACATAATTCAATGTTAATTGGATGTTAGATCCTCAGAGGATAGATTTTTATTTTGAAAATCAAGGATATGGTATAATCACACACTAATAATAAATGCTGCCTGTTTGACGACACAAGTAATGGAAAATGGAATCCAATGCGTGCATTTGGAGTAGGATAAGTAGGTGTTATTAGAAATGTTAACTATTTTTATATTAACTGTAATCCGTTAATACGTCTCATAAATTTCGTTGCAAATAGTTACGAATCTAAGTTGCCGATTTATTCGAGAATAAAATCCGTTTTAAATCGTAGTTGCGTGTAACGGACTTGGTGCGGAAACGAATTTTTCAAGATTAAAAATTTAAAAAAATGTCAAAGGACGATAATCCCAATAAAAATAAATAAATGCATGCGCTAATGAAATTAAAAGGGATAAAGTGACTTGTGTATTATACAAGGAAAAATGTAAAAGCAAAGCTTAATTCTCACGTAATTATAATTAATATAAATTATCAGAAAAAAAAGGTAGGTCGCAAAAAAATCAAATAAATGAAATGGCTCAAACAAATACGGAATGTGCCGAAAAAAAAGTCCAATGAGATCTCATTGTTACCAACCTAAAAATAAAATTGTAAACGACACGGAGACACTGATTACAGCGCATGCATTTTATAGTATACTATTTTACGATTAGACATGAGGTAAATCCCACATAAATAAAATTAGATATTTGTCAATGCTTTTTACAGAAAAAATTACTAAATAATAAAGTAGCAGGTAAAAGTTGAGCAACAATTGAATGGAGATAAGAAAAGGAGAAGTCACTGCGTTTAAAACCTCGAAAAAGGTATCAAAATTGAAAAATGTATCAAAATAAGAAGGATCTAAAAAGGCCAATTTGGAAGGGGCGCTAAGGTAAACGACGCGTGACGTGAAAATGAGGGATGAAAAATATTTAAAATTCCACCTACGTCATTTCAGAAATAATGCGCCTTTTATTAGTTTTATTGACATTGAAAATTGTCAGATTGTTGCTGTACTACAACAGGGCATAAGGCGCCCAAAGATTGTTGAAGGAAAGTCAGTCTTAATGACCATATTGTTGATGATGTTGAAGCGTAATCAGCTGCATACTTCCAACCAGTAACAATAACCATATTAAGTAATAGTGTACATATCATAACAGAGGTCGTGATAGCAGTGGGTAGAGCGCTCAGTTGCTGAACGGAAGGCCAGGTTACTCGTCTGAACACCGCCAGCGAAACCAGAATTGAATATTTGATGGATTTTCTGATTTTTCGTGGTAAACTGCAGGCCGTACAGAGAAAGGAACTACCCCACCCCTAACCTGACGTGCGAATTTTCACACATCGGGTTACTGTACTGTACTGAGCTCCACACTCACCTGTCAGACCGATTTTAGGGTTGAAGTCTGTTTTGTTCGGTTGGCATATATCATGACAGAGTATACATGCACAGATTGTCATACAAGTTCCATTGGGCGTCAAATTTGATTCAATTATCAGAACTACCATGCAAACATAATGTTAATGCGCTTCTTGAACTCTTTGTAGAACTTAATTTTCATACAGGAATAATAGAATTTATTCACGAATCCCAATTTTTTTAGTTCAGTATATATTATCAAGCATAGAAAAGAACTTTAGAACTGTATATATTATAATACATATACTATAATAAAGAAGGATTTTATGAACAGGGACTATCGTTATAACTATGAATAAAACATGAGATCAGATAATATTAAAATGTCGTCGTAAATTCCGAGACTTGAAGTAAAAGTATCTTTTTCATTTGACAGATTAAATCAATTCTATATATTTGTGGTGAAATACTAGAAATTAATCTTTATACCTGGCGGGATACCACACCCATGACGTTAAGTTGAGGTCAATATCAAGTTACTCAAATATTGATGGCCTCCGGTAGTTACAAAGCGCATATTGATCCCTTTCCGCATTGAAAATGACCTGATTTTTCCACTTTCACTTTCCATATAATTTGTTTGCAAATAGATACTTAAACATAAGGCATTTTGTAGGAGGTCAAATGCCAGGTGAACCACAAACAATGCCAAAATATAATTCTGATGAGTGTCATGTTGGGTTAAAGGAACTCAATTCTTTTCTTATCGTATGCCACTTGAATTATATATAAATGAATTAATCCTCCCTCGGCGTCGTAAAAATATCTCATCGTTCCTTTAAAATAATGTAATTCATACAACTAAGTATTTTTAAAGTTCATACCCAACTAACTTAAAATTGCATTGATTCATAAAATTTCGGAATAAATATAACTGCCTTTTCCAATGCCACTTTTTTCACTAATCTAATTTAACAAGATGTTTTACCTACCAAAGGAGGATTTCTTGGCCATTAGACACGTAAGGTCTGGTAAGTATTGCGGGACTGGGATAAATCGAATTTCTATCGCATAATTCGAAATTGTCTTTAATTCGAACATTGTTTGGATTTCAACATTTTTTGTAAACAATGTTTAAAAAAATCATTAGAATTTTATTTTGGTTAATTCGAACTCGAATATTGATTTTAAACTGAAATTTGTATAATTTTCACTGTTTTCATTAGTAGTACGACGCATATCGATCATTAGTAATGGGCGAACAGGTAGCCGTGAATAAGAAAGTGGAAAAACATCTGAAGAAAAAATCTGAGATTCCTAAGGAATTCGGAATTCCCCTAGCACGTTATCGACTTATTTAAAAAATAAAGATGATATCGCCGAAGTAATCATCAACACTAGCCAAGGCGCACAAAAATATCTGAAGAGGCGGAAGTCTATTCTTTAAATCAGGTACGACCGATCACAAGTACGGCATAAGCATCCAATTATGACCACCGACCCAGGTTGTTTTTCGAAAATTATCACAACTTGTGTGATTTTATTTTTCAGTCACTATATCATTCATATTTTTATATAACAAGTGAAAGAAGTTAAACAAGGACCAAGCTCTGATCTCTGAATTTCAGGACAAAGAGTAAACTGTGCTTTCTTTTAAATGCATATGTACTTATAATATCTGAGTGATAAAGTTTTCACGTTAAATTATAAACTTAAAGTAATTTTAGTAATCTTTTTATTTAATTCGAATTTTCGGATGGCTTGCATTTTTAATAGTTCTTTGAGGTTCTAATTATACAATCTGTACTTATTGTCCAAGACTCATGGAAAGAGATTTCTACGTATGATAACCATGACACCACCAAGTCTTCCTTCCTTACCCACTGGAAATCATGCGACTTCACCGGGACTCAAATACTAATTCTAGTTTTTTTCTAGTAATTTGAAGCGGCGCCTGCAAGCAAATGGCTATTGCAGGCATGGGTCGTCAGTGACGTCACAGCGGAACCTCTGGCGCTTGCGTAGTGGTGAGTGAGCCAACCTTATGTCTAAGAATCTTGACATAACACCCTGACTTACATCTAATTTTTAATTCCATGAAATGGAAATCGGAATATTAGCTCTACGATAAGGTCAACACGGACAGCCGGGTTGCAGAGATGGTTACAATCTACTACGTAAGCAGATGATTGCCGGCTGGGCGAGCTGAATAGGTAGAGCGATCGCCGGCTAACCCAAAGGTCACGAGTTCGGATCCCGCCCAGGGCATGGATATTGTGGTTGTCTGTAACTAATTTTCCTGAATGGCTGGCGTCAGTAAGGGCAGAATTCTACCCCGCCTTCTACATTGGCGAATGCACCACTCCTCTTTCTATCCGCATCAACAACCATCGTTTCTCCACCAGATCAG
>WURS02066370.1:0-10545 GCA_011762765.2 Rhinocypha anisoptera | reverse complement strand
TCCAGTCCCTGGGAACCGCACGATCAGTTAGAGACTTATTGAAGATTATTTTCAAATAGGGGGCTATTTCCATTGCCGTTAATTTGTATACGCGGGTCGGGATTTTTTCTGGTCCTGGCGATTTGTTTGTACAAATGTCTTTAATCTGTTGCTGGATGCCGACTGAAGAAATTTCATATTTATACATAGGCTCATTGAATCGGTATGGAAACTTCTCGAGTATCATTCGTAGGATTATTAAAGACACTTTTAAAAAAATGAGTTTAAGGTAATCGCTTTATCTAAACAGCTGGTGATTTTTCTTTTGTTGGTATTTAGGGAATGTACTGTCGACCTCTTTCCTTGAACCTCCCGGTTATAGGACCAAAATGCTTTAATGTTGTCTTCTACATATTCACTCAATCATTTATTTTTAAATTTAGCTAGCGCCTTGCGACACGTTTTCCTAGCTAACGACTTAGCTGTTTTATAATGTTGCATTCTTTCAGTCCGTCCATTATTAGATACGTCCTTTCTTGCTCTCTTTATTCTAGTATAAAATACTCGCTGGTAATTCAAGTATTTACGCACTTCAGCGATGTACCATCCAGGTTCCGTCCTATCACTTTGCATTTTACTAGGTATATATTTATCTACCGCAAACCGCGTGATATATCGAGAAAAGCACTCCAAAGCCTCTCACTGTCCTTTGATGATAGTATCTTCATCAGATAGCATATATAGCATTGTGTAGACTTCTAATTGATACATAGGAGTGGCAGATAAACAAAAAGCGAGAAAACAACAAAATGTGTTCTCAGAAAGGAACAAATTCGAGTCGGCACTAAATTTCATTCACACGCTATGATGAAAAAATCACGACACAAAATGTGCCATGATATAAAAAAATAGGGTGTCGAGTAACTAAGGAACAATAATGATAGAGTGACGAGTACACATATGTAATAATTATATTATGTATGGGTTCTCAAGATCAGAATGGTTGATAAGAGCTGCATGATTATAGGCTATATGATAATCATTTCGTAGCTAGGGACCATCGCGAAGTTTCGCAGTAAATGTTGGATCTCATTTCAAACAGCCTCCTTCTAATGCCTTTTAAAGAAGATCTCTCCTTCTCTAATCTGCCGTGGACCATCCGCCTCCTCACATCTTCCCATTTCATTTATCATTTTGTCGATTGCCACCCCACCTCTTTCATTGACGTCCTCCATTTTTTATACTTTCATGCTGTGCATCTATGGAATATCTACCTTATATGATGTGTGCCACTCCGTAGTCTGCTATTTGAAATATATGGAGCTGCCGATTGCGTCTTCGTAGCGTCCGATATTACTTGTTTACATCGATGTGCAATATTTCCACTTATCCTCCCGCCTATTGCTATATCCCTGGCATTCCACGTATTAGATTCAGTTGTGCGCAGATTTTTTGGTTTTCCTTTACTGAATATTAGATCTTTAAGGGTATATCCATTGTATTGCTTACTACAAGTCGCATAATCTAGACTGGAAACTACTTGGTTCGCTTTGCTCACCCGTTACTGCACTTGGCAGCAGCTTGGGTTGGTTATTCTACTTCTAAGAATTACCATACATTACCCATTCCCCGTTAACTTTAAATTGATCCCATTATTGCCACACCATTTTTGGGCCAAGCTCCTCGAAATGAACCCTTTCGTTCACCTCCAAAGAACGGAAATTCCTTGAGGTTCGGGCGGGCGTCCTCCAGGGAAGTCCGCCCACGTGAACCGGCCGTCGCTTCGGGTCTCCACCGCTCGCGGTAGTCACCTGGTGGGAGGGCGTGTTTAAACTGGAACGCGGAGTAATGCAAAGCAGCTTCAAGTGAATAGAAAAGAAAACGACGCATTTTAATTAGGGTTAGTCATCCTTCGTTTCCTGACAATTTCCCAAAAACCGCCATTGAGCATTCTTTTGTTCTTTTCGGTCGTTCCGAAGTGGGCCAAGGGTAAAGCGAGATTCTCTCTTCACTTGGAAAAATTGGTCTCCTGAGGAAAGTTGTGGAAAACCTCATCGCGTACGTAACGAAACCTGCTCTATCGCCTTGGAGCTCTCGACGACCGAAGGTGAATACCTTTAAAACAACGTGCGTAGTAAACTCTCTCCTTTGTAAGATTTTTGTCATTGGCAATTTGTTAACATGCCTATAATTTACATTGTGTGGTGACTCTTAGCGTCGTGGAGATTATCTCGAGCTTTTTTGGATTACATTAGAAACTTTCTTAGATTAAAATTTTAGAATAGGTTCTCCTTTAGGGAAATTCCTTCTAATTACTTGATATTTTTTCTAATATTATGTCCAAAAAGTGGGTAGAACAAAATTTACGTAGAATCTAAAATGTCGTTCTATTTACACATAATTTATTTTCCGTTTTGGAGTGTCAAGCCTTCAACTTTATATCACTCCAATATGGTCCCTTATAATCTGTCAGAAAAACTCCACTGTCTATATCGGCTACCCTCTTCGGATTTGACATCACGGTTACATCTTTTCCCTGAGATCCAGGTGACTATCCATTTACCACCATATTTACCTAATTAATTGTATTCGATGTTCGTGAGTTCCTGAACTGCGCTCTCCTAATACGTACTGTCTTCCGTTCATGTTGCGGAACCGTACTGGGTCATGCTACGATGTAAGATTTCATGGAAATTTCTATTTTTTTACTTAATGCTGCTCATGTACCTTACTCTTCTTAAACGCCTCCATAAAAAGCGTAGTTCTTTCCCATAATTCCATCCCGGAAATTACTCACTCTTTCATTCAAAAGACACGCGTGAATAATTGACTGAGTAAAACAATATTTCGCTCATGACATCTATTTCCCATTAAAGTTATTCCGAATCGTTCGACAAATTACACTTACGAAAATATTTACGAGACTATATTATTTATATCTATACTATATATATATATATATAATTTAATCTCTTAAAGGTGTCTAATTGGTCGTATGAAAACGGGTTTAAATGTCAGCAAGCCAAAACTGAATAATTGGGAGTTCTCTAAAGAGAAATGACAGATGACGACACAAGATATCTCCGTTTTAAACATGTAGGGTGTGTTTAACCTTGGTTTTCTCTCCATCCCAAAATTTTCGCCGAACAGAAACAACTATTTTGGCCCATTATAAAACTCCCACTCGACCCTCCGAGAACCTCAGCCTTGGAGTGGCGAAGGGCTTAGCCTTTACGGGTGACCCCAGGGGCAGTTATGACGGAAGGAATTCTCATTGGCCCAACAAGAAAGGCCTCCCATATCATTTACATAAGGATAGGGCCCGAACTGGCGGCCGAGGATGGAAGGGGTACGGAAGGAGAGATTCGGCAGACGGAATTGGAGTCAAAACTAGGTTAAGGAGAGAGGTGAAAAGGAAATTCGCGAATTTCAGGAGATATCAGAAAGAATGTTAGAAGTAAACGGTTAGAGGAAGGAAGTAAAAGAGTTTTCAGGATTTAACCTGTAATCACATTTTTCTATTCGATAGTTCATTTGATAGATTCGACAGTGCTCGCATAAATAATACGGCAGGAGAAAGTTCACGCGTCAGATATGTGGGATACATGTCGTTTTCTTGGAGTATCTGGAACTGAGACTCCTTTTACTGAAGTCCTGAGGCGTCACCCGGATTCGGAATTCGGGACAAAAATTCTAGAACAATTAGCAAACCTAGGGTATTTCTTTTATTTATATATTTTGCAAATGAAGCAAACCGCAGCGGTAGGTGGATCAGTTCCACAACTTTGAATGCGACTAAGAAGAGCGAATTTATAAGTGATGTCTCCACTCCGAATTCCATAAACTTATCCACCGTTGATCTGAAAAGGCTTTTTATGAAGTTTTTGAAGTGAACAAAAGTCGGTGGGCTTATAAGGACAATTGGATTTCCTATTGGCGATACGCCACGCATATACAGCCCGCAGGGGGGTCTTTTGGTCTTTTCTTTGAATATATATTGCACGGCAAGAGAGACCAGATAATGATCGATCAATATAAATCGAAAATGACGCATTGATCTGGCGGTAGATAAAAGTTTATGGAAAGTTAAAATTGATAGGCATAAAGTAGAATAGGTGGAATGGTTTATATTGTTTTAAGGGAATAAAAAAAACCTGTGTTGTCGAAAATATTTCTATGCCAAAAGAAGACTTTGAAACGACGGAGAAATTAAATATGACTAGCTATATGCTGACGTAAAGAGACATAAGAGATGCAGAAGTTTTGTGTGATTCTAAAACTGATTCTTTTGGCACATTTGAGGCCTTCGCGATGTGAAATTGGAGGAGAACAGAGAGAAAGTTTAAGTGGAGGATAGACAATGACGAATTGCCGGTTCGAGTGAGAAAGAGTTATTGAGTGGTTTTTAGAAGGTGTCCCGAAAACCGGGTGGCAGAATCGTTTGTTTGTGGGAGGTGGGACATTATAATCCCTAATGGAAGTAGGAACATTGGGCAAGTGGGAAGTGACGAAAGCATTTTAACTCTGTGAAATAGGTAGAAAAAGGAGAGCAGTGCGCATATTTATGATTTAGTGTGAAAGACCCTAAGGAAGATATTTCCACACACTACAATTTTTGGAGAAATTTAATCCGAAAATTGTTTAAAATTTAGTCGTTTTTATTACATGAGGTTATTTAAAAATGGTCCTATTGATAATCGAGGATTTGACAGTTATTTTACGTAAAATTGATTTGAATAAACTTTCAAAAAACATTCTGCCTGAGGAATGAGGTTGTGTTTGGAGAGTGGTCATTTAAGCTTAACATAAACGTAAAGAAACTCGCCTCAATTCACATAAAATTTCTATTGAATAATAGATGGATAAACTCCGAAGAAAAACACGCATGCGGATCAATCCACCCAATTTGGACTTTTTTTTCGCGACGAATCGAATGCGAAACTGGAAAACGGGGGCCGTGTTCGCAGGAGGATCTCCACGAATTTGAAACTAAAGGAGTGAAGGAGGAGGAGTGGCGTCCAAAAGGGAGCGATTGCACGTGTGGTGCAATTGCAATTAGCGAGAAAGCGGGAGGGAGGAAGAGAGTGCTTTCACCTTTTTTGGAGATTCGGAGACGTCACCGATTCCTAAGTAATTGCATACATCACGCATTCACAATTGTGGAGTGTCTCTCACGTCCTTGGGCGTTTAAGAGCACATAACACCAGTATCTCGAGAGAGGCACTGCTTCCCATTCTTCAGGGCCGATTAATGAGAGCGGATCACGTTAAAGGATGCCCATTATGCCCTCGCCTTCTATGTGATTTAACCACTAATTTACTGAGATCGAAATAAACGTCGTCAAAAGCTTCAATGGAAAGCTATGACTGAAGAAATGAATGAGTTGTAATCAGACAGTGAAAGTTGAATTTTTATATTCCCTGCAGAAAATAAACGTACTCCACGCCACCGTAAATTCTTGTAAAGTGGTGTATGTATGTTCCTTTAAAGTTTATTAACAAAGACTACATAATTACAAGGGTTTTTTTATAGGAGGATTATAGTGTTCATCGTAACATGAGTATAATGAACAAAATTACAATATTTATTTTTCGTACTAGTTATGTTGAAGAAATAAGTTATTCACCACTAATATATATATGTTAGCCTAAGATTTCGGTGTTTTATATCAATTTCGGGCAATCAAACTATAAAATATGTATATGGACTTACATTTGATATAAATAGTAACTATGTGTTATGAACACATGATTTCAAGACTTTCACGACCTTAAGTTTGAAGAATGTGGTATGATATTTTAAATATATAAAACGTACGCAGTATGCATATATGTTATGTGAAAGTGCAAAGTTGTTTTCTCATCGTATACTTACTTTAAGCACAAGTTTTTATTATAAGATAGACTAAAAGAGAAAATAGTAACTTGGGTTATATTTAAAATGTTGGCGGTGGAAGGAAAACATTCATTAATAAATATGTTTATTATTTATTGAGCGGTAAATTTTACCAGTTAATATATTTATTTTCGATATATTTTCCTTATTGTTGTTATTCACCGTCTAAAAATCAGATCTTGTTGCGAAGTGTTTCACAATTTTCCGTAAAACCAGGAATCTGGTTTGTTTACCCCTACAAGATTTTGCCCATGTGAATCATCTTCTCCCTCTTCCCTTCATTTTTCTGGCCTTCGGGGACAACTGCCCAGGAAATACCTTACGCGTGAGACCTCAAGGTCATCGAGTCCATTTTTGATGATGCAAGGGGTTACTTTCACAAAAAGTTATACTTGATTCACTATTAATCTCAAAATACATTGTAAAATATGTGTATAGAAATTATTTTCGTACAATATCTGTAGTACATCTGCATCTAAATAACACCCTTAAAGCCACCGCGAGGGCGTGTGGCAGGGGGTGAGCAACCACCGAAATTAACATGCACTCTCAATTCACATGATACAAGTCAAACATTACGCACAAAAAAAAGAAACTATCATGCAACACCTAATAGTAGAACTAGAAAAAAATGCTGGACAATTTCAGATCACTCACAACAAAGCATGCATAACAACTAAATAAGGTCCTTACAAAATGCAGGGTCAATACGAGGAACTACATTTTAAATAAAGGAAGAAAATATACATATATACACTATCTCCCCTGATTACTAACTCCGCACATGTGATTATATTTATTGTGATCTATAAATTGCAAGGAAAAAATTACATTTTATATCTATCTGTTCGACATCCTAACTCTCTGATTTTATGAACGTGATCTAATCTACCGATCTAATCTACCGTTGAAATGATCCTCCTGAAATCTGCCTAAAAGATTTAACCTGTACTTCAACCTTCGCTCAGCGAGTGTTTTCCAACCTAACTTTTCCAATAAGCTTGTAACACTGCTGCGTTGGTCATAACAACCTTTCACAAATATATATGCTCTACTCTGCACTCGTGCCATTTTGGCTAGGCAGGGGGGGGACAAAGTTCGCAGTTGGGAACTCGGTTGAGTTCCCCACTCCAGACGTCGCTTCGCCCTCGCGACTTTTGACCGGGTTTCCATCACCTCCCCTTTCGCGACCTCGCCGCATAATCTTCGACACGGGAAAGCATCACGTGACCCGCCTGGAACCCGCCGTGCGTGGCTGTTCTAAGCGTCAAAGATCTACCCCGTGCATCGCCGCAGCGCATAGAAATAATTCTGGAGTGTCGAGTGCACCAGTGCGTCAGGTGTAGCCGCGGCACACTTGAATCTGTTCCCCAACGTCCGGGGGTTTCCGCGACTAATCTCTCCTTCCCGCATGACGAAGCACCACCACCTACGTGGCCGCGCACCTCTCATCGATCATAACTTTAGGATCGGTGCATGGCACGTCGGCGGCGCACACTTGACTCGGAGATGGGTTTCACGAGATCAAAAATTAAATATTTTTTTTCAGTTGCTTCACCTCTGCTAAAGCCCCGCTTACATCAATTCCCTCGCGTGCTGCCTCACCCATTCCCAATCCGGAGAGAGCCTCTCTAATTTCTGATGGTCACGTTAACTATTTATTGGAAAAATATTTTCTTCTCTGCTGTCGGAGAGTCCTTTATTTCCGTTGCTTCATATTGCAAATTATTTCAAGTCGCGAATTGACGGTAAAATTTAAAACATAGCAGAATATACAACGCAGCCAGGAACGGTACAACTATTTGGGTCTCAAAATAACACAGAATGGAGACCTAGATGGTGCTGTTAGAGAAAGAAGTTTGCAGGGAGAAAGGGCAATATCGACGATGAATACCATGCTATGGGATGAAAGTAATTAAAAAGAGAACAAAAGAAGAACATTTACAAACAATTATAAGAAGTATTACAACATATGGGAGTAAGGTATGGCTGATCAAAGAGAAAACAAAAAAATGCTCACTGTAACTGAAATGGATTACTGGAGGAGAGCCGCTGGGGAGTCAAGAAGGAGAAAATCACCAATGGACAGAATAAGAGACATGATGGGAGTAACGTACACAATAGTGGACGACATTAAAACGAAACAGTTGATTTGATATGGTCAAGTACAGTGTATGCCCAACGAGAGACTGCCAGAAAAAATCCTATCATGTAACCCACAGGGTGTAAGAAAAAGAGAAAGACCCAGAACAAGCTGAAGGGAAGGAATAAACAAGACGATGAGAGAAAGACAGCTACAAGAAGACCTGTGAATGAATAGAGAACAATGGCGGTTAGAAATCGGATAGCGTCGTAGAACGATAAAAAACCGAGTGTCTATGTATATATATATATATATATATAGTTGACGCCATATTTCATGAGATAATCAGTTATATAGTCTTCCTTTCCGGGTGAGAGGTTAGGTGGAAGAGCAGACTTATGTCCCCTCTTCCAACTAATCAGCTATTCTTCATGTTTTTTAAGATAAAAACGACACGTAGTGAATTACTTTGAATATTATAAAGGAGTTGTAGAATAGAAGAACTATTATACTTGAGTTTCAGGTTGTTATATTAATATATTTCCAAATAATTTTACAAGCAAAAGTATCATAAAGCCAAATATAAAGTTATGAAGTCTTTCTAGGGTTTTAAATGGTTATCTTATGTGATTACATAAAAGTGTCTTTTTCCACTTAATGATTACCGTTTACTTTTATCGTGTTTTTATGACCACTTATCATTATCACAGTGAATATTTTGTATTATAACGTCTAACCCTTTTCTTCTCTAGATGTTATTCCGATAGATCAAAATTCGGATTCAGTATCACTAAATACACCAATGGAACTCTTTCAATCAGTGAGTTTTTAAATCTTCCCGTCTACATAAAATGTTTTATTTTGGTCCTTTGTTTACACCGAATCATTATTAAAGAATTTGCTTTGTTTCTTCCATGCCTTACGATATCCTTGATTCCCTATGGTGTATGGTAGTATCAATTAAAATGAATAAGTTAATTTTTAAGCAGCCGTAGTAGGCGTCACTTGGTGGCACTTTTTCATGGCGGCAGAGAAAATGAAAAACTTTGCAATTCCAAAAAGTGTTCTTCATTTCTACTGGTTTCAATCAATTTTCTGGCGTTCCTTCTGGCAGCTAATTTTTCGCAACTCATCTTAATTTATTCGATCAGCATTTCTTGTACAAATTTTACTGTCTCTCCAAAGTCCAAGGTGGGTAGCTCAAGTTAATAGACTGCACACACATTCATTTATTGATTAATTTTTAATTCTAGTTTCCTTACATGCGTTGTCCTCAGGTGCTGCGACTTGACTGATGTTGACTGATCAGCTCTTACGTTGTAGTCCAAGTTTTTCTAGAAGCTGATTATTTTCCTCATTCATCCTTTTCAAAACCTTTTCCATAATCGAGAATGTGAGATACAGTGTCTAGTTATTTGGATAATTATTTCTATCAGTATTGTGAGGGATTTGCGTCATTTGACCTTAGTTCCTCTGCCCTTTTATGGATACATTTGTATTCGTTTTATATACTTCATACTTTATTCACTATGTATATTTGTTGTATTTTGATACATGTGGCATAAAACTGACGTCAGGGAGCTCCTCGTATCTATTTTCTCTCATTTTCTTCATTGTCAAAAATCCTACAGCATACTTAATGGAGAATAAGGCTTGATGTTGTGGAATGCTGAAGTATAGTGAATGCTGTCTTCTTGGAATTGACACTTGTAATTCTGATGATGGTGTAGCACCACCGAAACTCGGGTGATAATAAATGCTTCATTTTGTGGAAATTTGCCATTTCTTTTCATTATGAATATCCTAAAACACAGTCGGAGTCTTTTCCCTATATCTCCTACTTGCTATGCTGAGTCTAATATGTAATCAAGCAGGAGGATACATGTAGCTTCTCCAAACCACCTGATTATTTCTTCCTCGAGTTTATTTGTTCCTGCTGCAGTGTTCCGCTTCAAGTCTTCCGCCACTCGTGAAAACCGACTCCCGGGAACCCGGTCGACCGGATTAGCCTGGTGGATGGCCTAAGGTCGCCGGCTAACCCAAAGGTCTAGGGATCCAGTCCCGCCCAGGTCATGGGTGTCGTGGTTGCCCAATAGGGTTTTTTTCTATGATTTGAAGAGGTGCGAGATGATGACCGTAGCCTTCGAGTCGCCCTGTAAACGGAAACACTACCACTACTCGAAACCGCCTATTTTCATCTCGCCCCCGTCTTCTATCAAGTTGACTCACGCCGTCTTCGGTTACCGAAGAAGTCCCGCGACGCATTCCTTGTTACCGCCCACAATTTTCTTATTTTCTTTCAACGCAGCCCCGTTTAAATCTATTTTTACCACGTTTTTTTTACTCACATTCATTTTTCCTATCTGCAAAGTATCACTTCACCGACTAGTGTGCATTTGGTCTCTCCGCACCAGATTTCAGCCCACTTATCCCTGGCCTCCTTGAACTGTCACACGACGCGGTCACGCAAGGAAACGTGGTGTCCACAAACAAAAACACCCGTGAACATCTGGGTGGATTTTCGTGAGGCCATCTGTGCCACGCCAATAAGTTATATAAAACTCGACTGATCCGCAACGTAGAGGGGG
>WURS02066359.1:0-10545 GCA_011762765.2 Rhinocypha anisoptera | reverse complement strand
AGTAAGTGTGTGCCGTTTTCTCAGTGTTTCTATATATTTCCTTCATCTATCCAAGAGATTTTATATATATATATATACATATATATAGTGCACCATATTTTGGAATCTGAATGACATCACACGGATTTTCTTACATTTGCTAATATTAATCGATTCTAAAAGGCATTAATTTGTCCGATGAAGGTGTATGGAGTTCCTGTGACACTTGTCTTCGTTAATTGAGTCGAATTATGATGATCTCATTAAGGAGAACAATGTTGTTTTTTTATCGCAAAAATTTAGGTACCCATTCTCATGATGTGCACTCCGTGAATGTATGTGCTGCTAAAACGCACCGTTCGCTTCATATTCAAATCTTATACGACGAGTGGAAGGAGGTTTTGACATATGCACACGATACGACGACGTGCGAAGTCTTCTCGTTTCTCGTCGAACCTTGGCGAGTGCCGTAATGGCCCAAGCCATTTCGGGGAATTAAGCACGAGAGGTCGTGACTACGAAATGCCACCTTCCCATGTGATTCTCCCCTCGACCGTCGCTCCATTTGGGCGGGCTTGGGTCGATCGCAAAGGTGATGTTGCTCTCTTGGAAATATCCTCGCTGCTTCTCGGGTCGTGGAGCACATACAACTTGTGGTTTACCCTTTATAGACGTGCCCTTTCCTGCTGGATATGTCCCTCCCCTCCACCCCGTCCTCTTTCTCCCTCTCCCACCTTCCCACCCACACACTTCCAGTCTCCCCTCTCTCTCTCCCTCTCTCTATCTCTCATCCGGTTTCCCTGCCTGAGGTGGTTATCTTCACTTCGATTTTCTGTTTTCCCCGGGTCCGCGCGCGAGAAAAAGCATTCTCGCCCAGAAATAAATTTCGGGGTACATTTCATACAGATGAACACACCTCAGCCATTTTCGAGACTCTCGAGGAGGAAATGCGCACGGAGAGAATTCCTATTCGAAGACACCGGAAGAAGTTTTGGAATGGCGCCGGAAGCGCACACGGAAATCTTTATAGTATGTCGTTCCCAGCTAAGTGTTCGGCGTGTTCAGTTTAACGATTTCCCCTTCCTATGTGTCGGACCCACACGCATCATTTCGTTCTCTCTTCTCGTCACACCTTATTTCTGAACATTTCAACATAAGAGTGAGGACTCGCCTACTCTATTCCGTGTCCGCGACATTGCGACGATACACATGCGAGGGAGTTCAAAAGATATCGATCCTTCCGAGTGCGTACTTTGTCTAATTGTCAGTGGGCATTGCTAAGTTCTCTTCAAAATGAAACGCTGTAAATGAAAAGTTATTCATTGTTGCACACGTATTTATGTTTCTCTTTCCTCCTATCGGTTTATATGAGTTCGGATTAACCGGATGCGATATATAACACCGATGGCATCGATTTCTCGTAAATTAAGGTTGTAACAAGCCCGTGAAATTCAAGGCGAAGGAGGGGAGTATGTCATTCGAGAATATATAACACAGTTCGAGCGTCCAGGCCGCTACTTGCCTACTTAATGAAATCAAGGAGGCAATTCCTTTCATCTGCTAAGCTCAAATCGTAAAAAATAAAATTAGACTTGCCAAGGGTACTCACCTTTGATTCCTTAGTAAGCTCCATTAACGTCTGGATTATGATTGGGCGTGGTGTATCAGTCAGTTAAATTCAGGTTTGTATTTAAGATTGGATAATATTCATGCTAAAGATTACGCAGGGATAAGTTCCTCCTCAAAAAATTCTGTTCTTCCAGCCAAGGAAATCGATAGACATCGATGGTATTTTGAAAAGAGACCTCGGTATTTGTGAAATGAATATATATATATTCACGAGAAAACTCATTCGAGCACAATATATAACACACAATGTTATATATATATATATATTTCTCCATATTGAAAAAATAAAATAATAACATGATACACCTTGGTGGTTGTTTCAAGAGACAATGAATTTGAGTTTTAAAAGAAGTATTTTTGCTAGAATTATTCACTTAAATATGGCGACAGAAAAAAAAATCGATTTATCTTTTGACTGTATCGATATTTATATTCATTCCGGACAAGAATCAGCAAAATGTGCATGAATTGCACTGAAATTCGAATTAGCACCAGCGGTTAACTGGGGATTCATTTCGTCCAGTATAAAGATGAGGCAATCAAAAACGAAATAAAAAAATGGACTAGAAATTAAACACTGCACCCACTCACTTGTTGAGGAAGTAATTAATCAATTGAGACTCTCATGTATAACGAATGCAATACACTAAGAAGATGAATTTAGAAAGATGACCGAATATCCGATTTCCTACCCACTATATTTTATTATTATTGTTTTTGAAACTTACTTCACCATGAATATTATTAAATTATTTTTCTAGCAAAAATGCTTATGTTTCTAGCACTTTCGCCGTTAGCATACTTTTCCTTACCCGATAAGTAGACATACATATTCATAGAAATATATAGAAATGCAAGAAAGTAAAAATGCGGTATTGCAATTGAAATTCCCAACTTGCTTCGCTGTGCAGAATTCGTCGCAGTATGCCGTCGGGAAATGAGTGAAATTAAGATAGCTAGAGTTGATGACACGGTTGAACAATTGCTACTTAGCAAAAATATTAAAAAATAAAGGAGAGCGCGCTTACAAAGTTAGGACGTATTTTATAATTTGATTTGTGATTTTTAAAAGGTTACTGAGGGGGCCGCTTTGAATAAGATGTACTAAAATCGGGTAATTGTAAAGATTCCCTTAGGATTTTGAAGTGTAGGACTGGGCATGAGTGAATCTGTCGACTTCGTCCTTCTGTACAAATCGCCTCCCAGCTCGAAAATCTTCCGGGAGTTTTATCAAAAATACACCATGTCGTTTGTTCCTTCGTGCAACTTGAATTCTTTTGTTTCTAATACGACAGAGTACTATAAGAAGTACTATAGGAATACTCTAGAAGGAGTACAATACGATGGGGCAACTCTCCGACTGGATTTCCGAAATCCAGAACGATCAGATTTAAAATCCCGAAGTCTATTTCTTGTTTTGGGACGTTTAGGCGTTTTGGGATTTTGTATTGTTGTACATGTCAAAACCTCAGTTGGAATGGATTCATGTTAAGGAATGATTGATTAAAGAGCTATTAGTTACAAGAGTATACATTTTCATATTTCCATTCCCAAGAGCTTGTTCATAGACGTTCTTTCACTACTTTGAAGTGAATTGAATTGAAGTGAAGTCAACTGTATTTTAATTCACAACATCGCCAATTACTAAAAATGAAACAACTCAGTATATTTGGTTATCTATAGGAGATTAATAGTAAAATATTTAACCTCGATGTTACTGAAGATTGAAATGAATAATCTAAACTTATCTAGCTTCGGTGGCAGCTATGATATTTTCCACCAAAACGTGTGCACCACGTTTTGAAAGAACGGATTGTTCTTAACGTGAAAGGATCACCTTATTTTCTGAAGGCGTCTTATAGTAATTTTCTAGGGAACAATTGCTTTCTATTAGGTATTACTACTGCTAGTATAAGAGACTAGTGTACTAGGAAAATATTCTGAATCAAAGTGGCGGCGTTCTCTAATAGACAAGTTTAGTTTAAACTTATTCATTATACGACGAGACTTTATCATAATGTGACTAACCTTTCTGAAATGAGGTATTTAATAATAATATTTCGTGTGGAACGCAAAGTTTTATTTCTGTTGTTATATTTAATAATAATAATAATATTACCTACATTTTTTGTTTATTATACTAGCATAAAACTTGCGCTCAATACACCTATATTTCAAGCAGAGTCTATAATTAATTCACTCATTTAAATATTTACCATTTGAATAACTTAAATAATACAAGGGAAATGACAGACCTCAAGGAAATAAAATTTGAAGGTACCTTGTTTCAGGCAAAAGTTTTACATTGCAACTTATAATTTTATTACCTGCAATCTGCCACGGTAATGGAGAAATCCGGGATCGCCCGCCCATGGCTCCCCCTGTTTCCCTCTCACCTGCAAATGAAATAACAAAGTCAATTAGCTCAAAGAAGGTGTTCAGCTTTGCTGAAATTATTTATGATTAACAGAAAAAATGGTTTCAGGCGTAACTTTATGGAACTGTTTCATGGCTCCAAGAAACAAAAAACACTTTGAAATTCCACAATTAAATAAATGAAATGACGACCCACGTTTCGACGCGTAGCGTCATCATCAGGTCCTGATGGTGACCTACGCGTCAAAACCTGGGTCGTCATTCAATTTATTCATGTGGAATTACAAATTGTTTTTTTGTTTCTTGGAGTTATGATTAACATTTTATTCCGTTTCGTAATACATTTAAAACAACATTTAGTTTTAAAAAATCCGTTTCATAGTTACATTAATTAATTTTATGTCCATTTTTAGCCATATAAAGATCACTTCATGCACGAAAATGCCAGTTTCATTAAAACGAGCACAATAAAAACAAGGTTTGTGCCCCGAAGGAATTGTAAGCGACATTGTTTTGATATTCGGTGAACCCGTTTCAGGTATCCAACTGTACTTAGACTACTAGTATTCGAGGTGCTTCCGGCGGCCAAGGTAATTTCATCTCGGTTTATTATTTGAGCATCTCAAGTATTACGATTTGATTAATAATTTAATAAAATGAACACTTGTTTATCCGTATTTATAATTTTTTCACATCTTTTAAATGATTTTTCTCTCGAAGAAGGAACAGATGCTTTCCCGGCGTATGGTACTGGTGAAGGTTATTCGGGTTCTCCACCTGGGTCACAATCTGCAATGCTGCCGACGTTTCGATGGACGACTCGCTCATCGAAACGTCGGAAGAAATGCAGAGTGTGACCACCCGGTGGAGAACCCCAATAACCTTCACCAATGATTGTCTCATGTAAGCTGCAAAATTATTTCACCATTCATATTAAGGCCTCATTCCCATTTACTCGTGTCTTTCTACGAGTTAATTATTCTCCATTAAATAACCAATATTTGATGTGTCGTATCTAAGAGCTAAATATATCAAACTTGGCAAAAAATAAAGTTAATTTGATATTCAGCGGCGGGTACCACTTACTTAAAATCCCATGGTGTATGAAACACACATCTAGTTAAACGAGGCTTTCTCTCCGACATACAGCTTCCAGTAAAAGTAGAGTACCCAAGAATAAAAAAAATGTTTATTATATGCCCAAAATTTAACAGTGTTATTATCTATAACTTCACGATTGTTAGTTGAAGGCAAAGGTCACTAAAAACTCCTTTTTATTTCCCGGAATTCAGCGTTTACCTGTGTCCATTTATTTTTAGCGGCGATTACTAATATAATTGCTAAATCAGATAGGATTCTTCTCATAATATTACTAGATATTAAATTATATTCCTGGACATGAATTCCTTCATATAGAAAAAGCTAGTTTTTCACGGCATCGGACTACATTTATCCGTAACCGTGTCACCAAACTGGTTAATTTGGCGTGAAATTAGAGAGTGCACATGGAGGCCGCAGTTACGACAGGAATCCAGCCATGCTGGGAAAATTGGGATACCTTAGAAATTACTTTAAGAATAGTTAACCCTTCATCGATCACAATACCAACTGACACAATTTTGGTCACAAGGTATCTGGCAAACACAGTGAATGCTTTTTGTTATTTTCGCCAGTGTGCATACGTAAGATGATTTTAATAAGATTTAAGGTTTCGGGCGTGGACTTGTGGAATTTTTTCATCATGGGATAAAGAATGAACAACCTTTGTAAGTTCCACTTAATATTTTAAGATAATTTTGTTTGGTGGAATTCATTTCGAGAGATCGTCATCCGAAAACCAGTTATGAACTGTGATATTTCATTCTCTGTTAAATAGTGATCTAGCAAGTCATTTTACGATGTGGAATGACTTTATTAGTTGCTGCGGACTGGCTACTCTGGTTGAATGCCACCATAGAGTCATCCAAGTCATTCGCATCAAAAAGAGCTTAATATATTTTTTTTTAATACGATATTTCTGTGGTTCTGTGTGACGCACTAAATTTCGAACATCTATGGAAATATAACTGTGACTACCTAAGATAGTAAAACAAAAAGTAAATAACATAACCTTTAAATTACTCGCATTACGTCACTGGTTGCTATTTATCTCATGGATACATGCCCCATCATATGTAGAGTAATGATTAGGTAGAGTGAGCCTCCTGGCTGCGCAGTAGAGAGAAAACTGTTCTATCATTGAAACCACGTGACTTTTCTGCGGTGGCACGCGGTTGGTTTAAACCTAAATTTCATACTACACGCCGAACCATGATATTACCATACACTGTAATCGCAAATTCAAGGTTGAAGGAGCACAGAATATCATACACAAACAGGAAAATCACAAATTTCCTATTGAAAAGGTACCACAGAACTTTAGAAAACATTGTGACAACAAAGTCTTACTCAAGTTCACGACGACAATATTATACAATAAAATAAAAACACGAAAAAACCACAAAAAATGAAAATTCAATTTAGATTCGTATGTGGTGTTCCTGTTATTGTATTAGAATTAAGTTATTCCATGAAAATATTACTCACTTGGCATTTTACTCCTACGAAACTCTTAATATATATAAATAAACAAAAGGTGTAACCATGATAGAAACGTCATTTTGCCACAAGTCACGTGATTAATGATTGCACAATGCGCAGTAGACAAAACTAGCTCTACTTACGAGAACGAGTTATTATTATTATAACTCTATGCGCCCCGTGCTACTTACAAGTGAATACTGAAGGTCCATAAGCGCACCTGACTTAAATTTGCCCGAATAGAGGAAGGAAGTGTGTGCTTCAAATATTACACCTGTCAAAAAATTACAAAGTAACACGGCAATGAAGATGTTGCGTATCTCACGGATCATTTAACTCTCTCAGCGGATCCTACCCCTGAAATACTTTTTAGTATCCACTGTCTTCTGTGAGCATTGCATTTTCATCACAGAGATTACTTTTGGCATCAATGTGAGATACCTCGAATCGTGTTCACGTTATTTCAATGACCTTATATGTCCTAGGCTACATGTTTTTCTCCCCTCCATTATCCCACATATTAGCATATGTGTAATTTACAAACAAAAGTGGGACTGTAACCCTTGGCCAGAAGAAATCAAAATCACGACACGATCATTAGCAAAACCGCTCTCATGCCAAAAACATTTGAGGGATTTAGAAAGCGTGTCCAAGAATTTCGGAGAGTCAGATAGCGTTTTAAATTTCCCCTGCCAATTTCGTAAACGGGATTGAAACGCAATAGCAAGCCATTGAGAGGAGAGACGGGAATATCTGAGTTTTTCTTCTAACGAAGTTTTTATTCAAATGGTTCAGATATTTTTACTGGTAGAATTTATTATGTTGGTTATATTTATATGTATATATCCCGAATGGTTCACGTATTCTAAAAATTTTCTTAGGTGATTTAATGCTTTCTTTCTGACTGCGAAAATGTAAATAAGAAATTATATCAGTGGAGGGCGGTACTTTGTATAAATCCAATATGCACAGAGGTAGATAGAATCAAAATAAAACTTTGCTTTTCCGCGGAAATAAATTCATTTTGGACAGGTTTTGCTACACTATAGCATTTTCAGGGCCGTTTCAGGGACCTGACTAGGCTACAGTGTAGTGAAACCGGTTTCTGAAAATAAATTTAATTACGTGGAACAGCGAACTTTTATTTAAATTCTATCAACCTCTGCAAATCGTAACACTAAAATAGAAATCTAAATAGAAGTTTGCCCTCTTTTTAAATCAGAATAATTATATTTAAAACGTTTGGATAATATCAACCTTCCCATTTTTTTTTACAAATTGGTCGTTTCTCTTACGGGAACGATATCCTTGAAAAGATAATTTTATATTAATCTTCACATTCATGACTGGACAACTTGATTTACTAACTATATGACAGGCAGCGATGCTTTTGCACAGAGTCATTGAAAAAAATGTGAACGTGTACAGAGACAGAAACGTTCGCAAAAGTGAGCGAAATTTCAAATTTCCTTATCTTTTTAATTCATAAAATATTTCGTTAATCTGCAATACAGATAGACCATGGGTCCAGGACCAGTGGGCGGAAGCAATCGGAAACCGTGAAACCTCTCAAATTACTAAATGGCTTTATTGGCTGAAATCTATTTAGAACAGAGGAAGCGAATTACAGTTTTTGTCTGCTTTTATTTAAAAACTTACAAAATTCTGCTCAAAATTACCGCTCTTAAATTTTGATAGAGAGAGTTATTTGAGTAACAATTTTATTACTGGTAAGAGATTCCCGAAATGCTTCTGTGTCTCCCGCACTTTTGGATTCATTTGCCGAGATGGGGGCCGGATTAATACTATGGCGTAGATAGTATGTATATCATTAATATTAAAACTAGTACATAATATGATTATTCTTAGAAAGACCAGCTGTTGATCGAATGGTCCTGGCCCAACGAATTTCCGTTTACCAAATTGCTTTGAAAAATCTTATAAGGCGAAGCTTATTTAACCTCTGTCTTGACTTTCGGAGTGTTTTCCTTTCACTATGATGCAGTTGGAAATGATACATTGAGTTAATATGTCTCCCTAGTCAAATAAATCACTTTTTTTCTTAATCATTTTATATTATTCTGAGGTCGCATTGTTAACCGGTTTTTTGCATGTCTGTATGACTGCATGCCTTTTATGAAGTCAATCATTGAAGAAAATCAGTTTTGGACAAACACAGCAACCACATCCTGGGGGGGATTCAAACTCGCAACCTTTGGATTAGCCGGCGAACGTGTTACTCTACAAACGCGGCCGGCTCAATTGAATTCCATCACTACATTTTTGTAATTCCAAGTTTTAATAATTAGTTTCAGAATTGGAATATTCTATCGCCATGCCAATGCTGTAAACTGTTTGATACAACACAGGAGTTTACGAGAATAATTACAGGAGTTTATTATTAATGAATATCAAATCTTTTCTTCCAGTAGGAAGTTAGTATAGAGGTGACTTTTGTCATTATGGCATACGACTTTTAATTTGTTGGTTACTTTAATGTTGTAGTTACTGTTTATTTACATAAAAATTGATGACTAAATATTTCCTTGGAAGGAAAGACCTTGGTGACATAACTGTGTTTAAATGCCAGAGGCGTTATTTGTGACTAACGCGAATTTTAAAAATATAAGAGAAAGGTTTCTAGCATAACGCGCGAATTATTATGAGACCTGAATAAGCAGAGGGCGGGTAAAAGTTTTTAAGCAAATAAAAACAATTTTATGCTTTAAAAATTATTTATGAGTTTCGTCTACGAAGTTGAAAAATAGTTCCATGGTTTCAGGCTTAACTTTGTGAAACTTCATGATGTTAAAGAAACAAACTTGGTAGATTTCACAGAATTTTATTATTATTTTTGTAAAACTGATCTCCTTACTTATCCATCATATCCATATAACTCGTACTTCTCCATGCCGCTGTAGAATAACTTCAACCCTTTGGAATGTTAATATTATGACCGCTTATCGCGTATCATGTTACTGTAGGTAATAATCCTTCGTAGGTGGGCGCTAGGTACGAGATGTTAAATATTTCTGTGTACTAATTCAATTTGTTTTGTTAAGTTCGTCCCACATCTCAATTAGTGATTCCATTTATCCGTCAAGTAAATTCGTTTATTTATTTTTCAGCTGATTTTACCTGATGCTATTTTTGTTACTGATACGCTACCCTAGTGCAGACTCATAATTACTAATAGACTCGACTGTAGAAAAGACATATGAACTGCTGAACGTATGCTGTACACTTTCTACTGCGCGCCCCAAACCCAGTCAAAATTCTCAGCTCCTATTAAGATTCACCGCAAGAGCCGCAAATAAAATTATCTTGTAGAAGCTACGATTAAAATTGGCTTATATTTCCAAGGAATTATTTTAATAATTTCCTGAGCGTTAAAAAAAAATAAGAAAAATCTTTTCGTCACGTTCAACGCTTTCAATTTAGCATGTACTCGTAGTCGTGAAAATTAATGCGGTGTTTCCGCGGCACATATTGGCTCACCGCAGTCATGGTGTCGTCGTTGCTCGAATCATCCCTTCGAGGTCAGCTGATCGCTCAGCATTGATCAAAATCGAATTTTAGTTTCCTCGGAATGTGCTAGGGACGCAGGAGTCGCGCGTAGCAGACGATTTCTCAACGGACCCCTCCTCAAACTCCCGGGGACGACGCGAGGAGACGCCCGAGTAGCGTCAGGGACGCCTCCCGCGGGGGGATCACGTCCCAATGGGCCTCTCTCGGTACTGCTCGTGAATGGACAAGCAGAAGCTCCCAGCACTCACGCACGCTCAGGTAAACACACACAAAGACGAAGATCCGAAGAAAGCCACGGGGGAAAAAAAAACACTCATCAAGCAGAGAAGGAGAGAGTTACACGAAACCTCTCCTTCCCCTCCTCCCCAACAGCACAACGTGCATACATTCCTTCATAGGTCAGTTCTCTCAGATCGACGAAGATCCGAAGAAAGCCACGGGGGAAAAAAAAAC
>WURS02066349.1:0-10545 GCA_011762765.2 Rhinocypha anisoptera | reverse complement strand
ACATCTTCGTGGGAAACCACAGGCGGCACAGGGAAATGAACTGGCCCCTCTATACCCTGATGTGTGAATTTCCACACACGCCGTGGGCTTAGTACTAAGGTGAGCTCTACCCTCACTCAACATACCAACCTTCGGGTTGATCACTGTGGGTTATGCATTTTATTGGTCAAAGTCAGTAATTACTATGGGATGTTGCTGCACGAATCGTGTTTCAACCGCAGTTTGACGCGACAAGAGAATTATAAAAGATTATCCCTTCACAATCGCCTACCTCGACACTTTTAGAGAACAGGCGAGAAATATAACGGTGTAGGTAAAAACATTTTGTCACCATGAGTTGAACATAACGGGACGAGTAATTCTTGTTGGTTTCGCCAACTTTGACCGCTTCGACTCTTTACGTAAACTCGTTTTCATCCTGTCGGCTTCAGTCAAAAATCGCTGCATTTTCCCTTGTCGTAGATTCGCCATTCATTTCCCTTCAAATAGATAGTTGAATGAGGAAAGGAATAACTTACTCCATATTTTTCCGCTTGATTTTTAATCTGGTACAACTAGTTTCAACGCTACGGCGTCATCATCAGGTACCTGATGCGTTGAAACTAGTTGTACCAGATTAAAAATCAAGTGGAAAAATACGGGGTACGTTATTCCTTTTCTCAGAAATGGATTCCACATAGTTATGCCTGATAATATAGAATAGATAGTTGAATTATTACATAAATCAGAATTCCCACTTGAAATGTTTATTAAGCGCTGCGTCACATACTCACTTTTTATTCCGTAGCTAAACCATGAATATTCAGACACTAAGAATGTTTTTTGCCCTCAAATATAATACATGTAAGCACAGGAACGCTGGTTCTCGTATATAACCCGTCTTTTTATTTTCCTACTATTAATCTTCCGTTTCCGTTTTTAGAGAGTCGAATAAGTTCACAGTGGGTCCACTAAATTACGCAAATGTTTTTTTCAGGGATAAATTATTTCTTCCGGAGTATGCGTTTTTTACATAATGAATAGGAAAAACATTTGAAATAATAATCAATATTTGTTATATATTCAATACAATCCCTTCATTGGTTTTGAAGTGTAATATGCCTTGAAAAACGAAATTATTCGTCAACTGCTAGAATATGTTATTAATTATTAATCTTGAATGAGAAAATGAGGACGTATTACTTTCGGAATAATCGATATGAGAAGTCATATAGCACTGGCCTGTAGATTATCGTGGAGCGTATTTTAATTCAGTAATTCAAGCCTCGACGGCTGTGAGCTGTGGTCAACGTCAACTTCGAGGGAAAGGAGAGTGAATTTATTAAAGTAAAATTCTTGTTTGGCCAAATAATGGCGATGAAATTGTTTAAGTGCCTTCTTGAAACCGAATTGTCAATGAATTTCTGAGCTTGGACGAAGGAAGAAGTCGCAACAATAACATGAGCAGTAATGAGAAGAGAAGATTTAGTGATGAGGACCATTGTGGAGACATATTCATTAGGAGATTGCACGAGAGAAACGCTTAAGAGGAAGGCAGAATACAAGCAGTAAAAATTATTAAAGCGGTCTGCATAAAATAGATGCTGCGGTCCAGTTAGCACACTATTCAACGTCATCATCATTACTACAATCCGAAGATTGGTTGACTGCAGCCCTCAATGTCATCACAATATGTGAATGCAGGGCTCCATTTTCTAGGGAAATATTTAATGTGGTAGTATCCCTTCGCCTTCCACATCGCAGTACTGCGGCCGATTTCGTGAACTTCACTCTTCACTTCAGTCCAGCACGCTACCACTAGGCTCCCCTATTCAACGTATGCACTTCATAATTAAATAATATACATTGACTGGTCGTATGCTGTACGTATGTTATACGAGAGGAAATTTACCAGGCCATACTCTCAAACAGCACGGCCTGCATTATTCTCTCTTGTAAAGCCTCTGTTATGGCCGTAGTATATACCGTTCCAACTTTTTTTTGTATACTGAAGTTGACGTAATGTAAACAAAAACCGAAGCTTGTCTCTTTTACACGATGGCGTGTATTTTTTTGAATACACGATACTACACTAGCCCACCTAGTTGGTGTGTTTTTAAAAATATTTTTAGTATTTTTTTTGTTTATAGGGTGCTTCGACGGCTATGGTTATTTCGCACCTCGTTCAATTCATAGAAAAACCCATCTGGACAAACACAACACCCATGCCCTGGGCGGGATTCGAACCCGCGACCTTTGGGATTTATTTTTTATTTGTCAGAAAAAACAAAATGTCGTTAGCTAATAAAATGTATGCTATATAAAATATATAAATAAATAAAATATATGCTTTATATATATATATAATATATGCTTTAATATTAATATTTAGATATTGTAAACTTTAATATTTAAAAAAAAACTTTTTACGCTATATAAATGCGGTCTAAATAAATAATTACACAAATTTTTTTCATGATTTTATTAAAGAACTAAATATTTTGAATAACTTTTCCTGCAATTTTTTTTGGAGTTTCGGCTTTCGAATATTTAAAAAAATTTCACGTCACTATATTCATTCAATCGAAAGTTTTTAAAATTTCGAAAAATAGAAGTACCATTTTCCCCCACTGTGCGGCGCGCGCCCGGACTCCCACCAAAATCAGGATGTAAACAAATCACTGCAGAGCATCATTAGTGAGATTTCCAAGCTTTTTGTTCTTCTCATTCTCTTGAAAGATGAGATCTCTTAAGAGTAGCACTACATGGATACTCAGACTGAAATGATTAAACGTCTGAGTGAAGAAGTTCCTGTTTTAAAGTCCAAGTTTCAAGACAAACAACTCTGAAGAGATACTTCAGTGATCGCATCAGTCATTTCCATTGAAGCATCTGTCACAAATCCCGTGAAAAATGTGAATTCCTGTGTCGAAAGGAGTCTTAATCGGGTGCTTCAATTGAACTACTCTGGTAGCTGGAACATGAAGGAGCCAGTAATATCGCTACCCATGCATCCCCCTTCAGAATCTACCATTCAATATTCTGCTGATAAAGTGAAAACCCCATTCATCCATGTGTCGAACCCTGAAGGCGATGGTATTAAATCACCAGAAGTCATCAATTCCCCAAATGTCCAAACAATGGAAGTGTTAGTGATGACATCTACTGGTGACGACGATGGATGGAGTCCCTCACTGTAAAAACTGCAAACCTGTTTGAAAGCAATGTTCACTTGCAGAACTGCAAAAACAGGATTCCCTCTTCCAGCCCTGGCGAGGAAAGCTGCGTGGATCCTTGATCCCACATGATCAGCTCAAATGACGTTAATGATTACTTGACAAAAGAGCTGTGCACTATGCCACTCATATCAGCCATATGTGTCCTATGGTATCATGTTTTGAGGTAATTCACCTATCTCATCCAAGGCCTCTCTCTCCAAAAACAGGCTATTGAGGCCATCTGCCAAGTACCTATTCGGACTAGTGGTAAACCTTTGTTTGTCCCTCACCAGATTTTTACCCTCCCATGCATTTATTCCTACTTGTGCCATGTTTGCAAAATGTTATCCCCATCTTTTCGTTGTTAACTCGCATTTTTACAATTATGATACACAATCTAAGAATGACATTCAAGCAAATAGTACTAATACATCTTATACCTAAAAAGTCCCTACCATTCTATTGCTGCAATTACAACAAAATACCTACAAATATAAAATACCTCATCTCACCCTTGGTATTTAAGAACAAGCTAAAAACGTTGCTACTCAATAAATCCTGTTACTCTATTAATGGTTTTTAATGATGCTTTGTGAGTGTCCTGTTGAATGAGTGTTTTTCCAGAGGAAATTTATGGTATTGCTTGTGACCTAATCTTATATTTATTGTAATTATGTCTTTGACAAAGCTATGTAAAAATTTTTACCTATAAGCAAATTAAGTATTATTATTTTAAATTTGATTTTAAGTAGTTAAGTCTTTTGAAACCACATAATTTTGCTATAAAGTATTACCTTAAAAATAATATTTAAGAAGTTCAGCCAATAGTCAAGGGAGCTTGATACTGATAGCTATAAAATTAGCTAATCTGAGTTCATTTTATATAATGTTAAATGATCAAATGGCCCCAATTTTAATAGTTAATGTGGTGTTAAGACCCATGAATTAATATTTTGCAGCCCAGATAAGATAATAGTCCGGAGCAAAAATTATCACAACTTTGCAGTGGTAAAAAGTGGAAGGTTTTTAAAGTTGTGCATTGGTTGGTGATGTGGGGACAGTTGCATTATTCAGTTACTTTGCACATTGTTGGAGAAATAAATGAGAGACAGTGAAGGGAGAATACTTAAGCATTTCTGAGGCCATCAAGGTGTTACAATGGGTGCTCTTTGTTGTTGATGGCCATACTGTTATTAGGTAATCTGACTCTAGCAAAGAAAAATTTTCCATTGCACTGCACTGAATCAGAGAATGTAGAGAGTGACCCAGTGGAGAACTCGAATAGCCTTCACCAGTGATTTTCTTAATTTCAGTAAAACACCAGTGATCAAGACTTCAAGTGGTGGAAGTGTTAGAGAGAAGGAATGGTCTGCTAAGTCTTTCTCTCCTCCTGAGAACACTGTGCCAAATGGGAAAACCTTCGCTTCAACTAGAGTGCTTTCACAGGAATGTTCCTTTCAGTCAGCAGTCCAGCAGTTCTCTGTCATGAGAAATGAATGTGGCTCCATTATGCAGACCCCCTTTCCTCATCGTTCCCCCCTGCCTTATCCAGTGACTCCAATGTGCTTCCTTTACCTCATCCACTCCTTCCTCATCACTTCCATGAGGAATCATGGTGAAAGCAGCAAGTGGTCAAGTGGAGATGTCAATGACAGTCTGACTCAGGTGAGCAATCTCCTTCCTGGCATAACATTTGGTTTGGCTAGGAAGGACACATCTTGCTTTTCTCATGTTTTTCTTATACTTGTGAATTCCTTGTATTTTTAAAATTAATTTGGTGGGCACGTGGTGTAAAAAGACTTGTCTTGAAAAGAAGAAAATTTAATGAGTCTGAATATGGATTTATGTCAAAGTATGAATATTATTGTTGTGTCAGATCTTCAAAGTATTGTTCATTTGTTAAATTTAAATCTTAGTCCCTTTAAAGCAAAAGAACGAGGTTTTTTCTTGTTCTTTTGACTATAAAATGGGCACTCTACTCATCACTAAGCTATGAAGTGTGATGTAAAAAGGTAGGTAATTGTATGTGATCTTTTGATTGTAGACTTCACCAGCCCGCTTGAAGCATCATTTGGAAGCAATTGCATGTGATGGTTCACTCAGCTGCTTTCGACCTTCTGAGATAGCTTTGTCTCTGATGTGTGTCATGTTGGACCAATTGTTGGGCTGTGCCACCTGCTTGAGCTCTCCATCTTCTTCGTACAAGACAGGAAGACAAGACCTTTCATCTGGATTGCTGTCTACTTTGATGGAAATCAAGAAGTTGTGCAAGGTAATGGGCCTAAAAAATAATAGGCATATTTCGTTTACTCCTTATCATACAGTGATAACTGGGTTAAAGCGAAAATGGAATAATTCATTCATAGATGTGCCTAAAAGAAAATGTAGGTTTTGATAGACAATATTATTTACGGTTTTGAGTTACAAGAGAGTTCCAAGGACCTTTAATTTCTCAATAGTAAATGTACAATTAGTATTAAATTACAATAATTAACTATAAGTTCATTGTACATTCTGTCCTCCTTCATATCATTACAAACGACTATTCTCCTTCCTCATTCTGCCTCACTTTCATAGTATTCCACCTTCTAACAAGCTCTTCTGTATGCCTTAACTTCGAAATATTTTTCCCATCAACTTTTCTTGTCTTCCTTCATGTTTCACTTGTCTTCTGTATTTCTCCCAACAACATCCTTATCTCTCTCCTATCATCACAACCACTGGATCACAATCTCATCCTATTTCCTCACTGACCAGGTATCTACACCATATAATGCTATACTTGACATTAAAGCTTCTTCCTACCTTTCCTGTACATCATAACCTTTATCAGTTCTTTCCTTGTGAATGCTTCCCTCACAGACACAATGTGATATCCTTTTTTACTTATGAAGATGTACAGGTTCTTCCAAAATATTGCTCCAAAAGCTGAAATGATACACCTGTTATAATTTATGCTCTCCGATTTAAATTTGTAACTTGGTAGTCTAATTTTCAAGAATCACAGTTCTTTCATTCTGCAGTGCATTTTAGTCTGGCTACTTCCACTCTTGTTCTCTTCACTGTTTCTATCTTCCTAAATACCCAGCACCAATTATTAGCTGCCCTGTAAAATGAATTATATCCTTTTTGGAAAGGAGAAAACCTTTGAGGTGAAGAGGTTACCAATTTTTTAGATGTGCCTGATGAAGATTTAGATGACACAGATGAGGATCAGACTCTTGAACTTTGCTCTATGAGCGAATCAAGTGAAGACATTTCATCAGATTCCGAGGAAGAACAGATTGAAAGAGGTAAAGTGGTCTCAGTATATCGCAAGATGAAAGAAATTTTATGGGTTCCTATGTCATTTTATGAGAAAGGTGTCTGTTCCTAGTCCTTAAATTTCATTAGACCTATATTAACTCCCATTTCAATGAATACATATGCAAAAATGTGAGGAGTATATGGCTAATATCAATTGTACTTATGGTGAAGGTAATTCTAACAATGATAAAGATAACATTGGAGATAGTTCCAATGAAAACCCAGGTTAGCATAAGTTCATTTTTATGAAAGGAGACATGCAATGCAGTTGTGGCTATGGGAATGCTGATAGAAAGGAATCCAGCCAAGACATTTTTTGCCACATCATTCAAATTCAGGAAAGGTATGTGACAGAGTAGAGTGGAAAAGTTAATGATAGTGTTAAAAAATTTGCATAAATTGGAGGGTTTGGCAACTTATTAAAAACCTACTTAGTATCTGTTGGGCAGCATAAGTAAGTGTACCAGAGAGAGAATCGGGGCATACAGTGTTAGGCAAGGGAGTAAGTCAGGAAGGCTCTCTGTTATTGATCCTGCCCTTTGGTGTATTGGCAGAGGAAAGTAAGAATGATAAGAGGAGCCAGAGAAGGAAGCAGATTATTGTTAATTTTAAGGTAAATGCAAATAGGGTCATTTAAAATTATTTTCATTGGGAGAGCACAGTACTTTTGAGTAGTAGTTAATGGAACCAGTTACTATCTTTGGGTAGAACTATGCCCTTATCTTGTGTAATATTAACCTAAAGAGAGTTTCCATTGTGATTTTCAATTAAATTAGTCCATAACCCTATTTATTTGAAGCCAATATTGTACCCTGTGGTATAATATAACAAATACACAACACCTGCTCTGGCATAATGAAAACTTAGAAGTGTAACAAAAAGGGGCGTGGTGTGTAATTTAACCATGAATTTTCATGTTGTTTATTGCAATTCATGATCCCCCACCTGCCCTAAACAATCAGTGTTAATAAATATCCCTGTTACTTGACAAATTTCCATGCATTGTCTTTTCATGTCAATATAATGACCAGTTGTACTAATGCACAAAAGATTTGATATGTAATTAAATTTCATCAAACCATATTTTATTATGCACATAAACTTTCTTTAGCATATGTTATATATGGAATAAATTGTTCAAAGTTTTAAATGTTTCCTATTCCATTCTGGGCTGTATACAATTTAGATGAGCCTCACTTCTACAGAATGTGAAGCATTAAGAACAGATTCTGACAATGGAGGAGTAGTGTTCCCATGTAGTTTTTTGTCATCTTGTAAAATTATAGTGGTGATGGAAAAGAAGTCAAAGAAAAGTCAAAGCATGAAAAAAAAAAATTTGAAAACAAACCATTTTAGTGCAGTGTTAAAGATGGTTATCACATGAATAAAAAAATCTTCATTCCTCTCTAGTTTGAGTGCACAGTTGGAATTGGAAGAAACATCTATAATTTTCAATAGAGGAAATAAGACTTTGTTGGTTTCACAGAAGAAACTGACAAAAGTTTTATTTCCTCTATTCACAATGCGATTTCACCAAGTTGGACCAAAATTGATTGATTTCAGCTATAATTTTTGCATAGTGGAATTCGATATCATAAAAAACTCCATACAAGCATAAATGTACTTGCAAATAATTATGCCAACAAGAGACTGATGCACACATCCATGTTGACCTGAAAGAGTAAATATAAAATTTTGATTTAAAAACTTTTATTCCCCCAAGTGTGTTCTATTTTTTATTTGTGATATATGTATGTACTTATTTCTGGCTCTGCTACTGATCCTCCCTGTGACTTTAATTTTTTTGTTGACAGATAACTGAAACGGGGTTCATGCATTCCCATTCAGCTGTATCTGCAGTGGTTCGTTGTTACGAGTCTCAGCGCGACGTGTCAACACGTTGGTATGGATCTGGGGGGTCCCACTGCTCCGGTGAATATGAAGACGAGCTAAGCCTGGATGAGGAGGACGAGTATGACCGCTGTGTGCGCAGCTGGAGGCGCAATGGGCAGAGGAAGAACAAGGGGGCATATGTGGAGGGGTGGGGACCATTAGCCTGGCGCGTTTCTCAACGTACCCTGCGCAACCTCCGACCGACTGAGAAGCTTGTTTCCTGGCCTCCGATGCCCACCATCCACGAGTCTAGCACACCGTACCGTGCCAGGTAGTTTTGAATTCTCTTTTTCAGCTTAAAAATGGTGGCATGAAAGTAGACTGGTGGTTGACTAACATTGAATGTAAGAATTTAACATACTTAAACTCAACACAAGCGGAATCCTCACAAACTCATATAAAAATCTGTCTATTATACAGAAACACATCCATGAGTATAGATTTAAGTCCTTACAATAAGTCTGGTACCTAAAATTTTATACAAAAATAGTTGATTTCTGAAATATGATTTGAAAAAGCTATTTTATGTTTACCCATCACTTTCAGTCAGTTGATGCATAATTTAGAGTTAGTTCCAAGTACATCTAAAATATCATGATTTCCAGTCAACTGATACATTTTTAACCCATCGTGCCTGAGCCCTAAACTGGTATGCAGGCCCTCCGTATGTGTGTGCGACAAAATAAAGCAAAAATGACCAAAAAAAGGTCATCCGTACTGGGGGGATTCTGAATGCCCGATAAATTGGTTGTTCACTGCGAAAGGGTTAAGAGTTAGTGCCAAGTCAAATCTTACTGATAAAGCACCTTAAGCTATCAAATTTTGAACTGCCACATGGTCAGTCGTCTTCTATTCATCACTTGTCATCATTTCTTCTTCATCAGGTCATGCAGTTTAAGCTCAGAAGAAAGTTCAGACCCGGGAGAGGAGGAGGAGGAGTATGAGGAGGCCTGTCAGAGGAACCATGAGGAGAGGGGGAATGAGTGGAGACCACTGCCCTTGACGCACAAAGCATGGGCCTCGATGAACCCCCTGCTGGAGGAGGACGGGGGTGAGGAATGAAAGAGGTGGAGGATTGGGAGTGGGGATAATTTGCTCTGGAAAGCTGCATTCCCTGAGGGTTGGGGAGGGGAGGGGGGAAGAGAAATGATGATGGAGTTAGTTAGTTGAGGAGAACAAGAGATGATGTCACACATAACTACAATGGTCTTAGAAGAGTCACTGCATCTTTCTTCATGAAGAGTCAGATAACAGTTCGAGGAAAACCTTTTTAATTTTGCATGCCATGGAAAAGGCCATGGTGTCTATTAATCATCTTATTTCATCTGCCCATTTGGAGTGAAAATGCAAGTTCTGCTGTAAAATTTTTCAGGCCTTCAGCTTTGGGATGAGGATTGGAATGGTCCTGGAAATTTGACGACAAAATGCTGTTTCACTAAGTAGTTGCATATGAAGTCTTAATTTGATTCCTTGGAGTGCTTTTATCATCTGTTTTCCTGGAAATACTTCTTTTTTGCCTATAACTGTTGCTGATTGCCAGTTTGCTTCAAGCATAATGTTAATTTTTTATGAAAGATTAGGGAAAGAATATTTGTAAGAAGTTGTGTATTTGGTGCTGCAGAGGAGTATAAAACTGCTGCGATTGAATATCATTTGAGGTCCATTGCTGGATCTTTGAGCTCAAAATGAAATCATTTAATTACTTATGTAGAATGAGAGTCAGTCATACAACATAGAAAGGGACATGTGATATTCTAAAAGAGCTCTGTGGCTGGTTTTATAGGGCAATAAATGTTTTGAAAATGATGAAAAAAATGCATTTCATCAAGAAAAATATTTTTGTGAGGCATTTAATATGTTAAGTGTTGCAATGAGTCTTTTAACCTATTAATGTGTGGAAACCTTTATCATTCCTTACAACCACATATTTTGGTAATTGATTCTTTTTCCTTTAATTGAAACTTTTATTAGAGAGTAATGAGATTTAACATTCTCCTTCAGTTGATAACTAATTTTTAAACACAATGTATCCAGTCCTTGTTCTTCTGAATTTTTAGCATTAATGCAATGATCAGAAATACTTTATTTTGAATTATTTTAATTGACAGTAAAAGTGATCTTATATTTTTTAAAGGTATAAACTTACATA
>WURS02066338.1:0-10546 GCA_011762765.2 Rhinocypha anisoptera | reverse complement strand
ACGGGAGGGGAGGTGCGGCGAGGGGGGCGGAGAGGTGGGCGTTGTTCGCATGTGCTCCCTTAGGGGTGCCCCTTGCGCGTGTCCTCAGAGGCGAGTGTCCACCGTGTGCGTGGTGGCACTCATTCCGAGGGGCACTTCCCGTGAACTCGTCGAGACCCCGCGGGCGAGCTTCCCCGTGTCCCCCCGCCGTCGATCCCAAAAAAAGAGGTAAACAATGGGAATGATGGGGATTGACTCAAAGAGGTCAGACCGCCTTGTGTTACGGTCAACCTTCGGAGTGATCGTAGTACTTACGTTCGCCACACCTTTCACCGCCGACCACGCGTGATGATTATTCAATGGGTCTCCGGCGGCGGCCGTAGATTATTTGTGGGGCCAACTATTTTCTCGGTTCGATGCCTGATTCCACGGACGACAACTTTGAAACTTCCGCCCGAGCCTGCTATTTTATCCGGTGTGGAAACCCTATTGGTACGGCGTGGAAACCCTCAGGCTTTATCAACGTTCAATTTCTTGTTGGTGGGATTAGTTTAAATTGGTGCGTCGAAGGATGAGACCATTTTCAGTTACGCACAACCTATTTAAAAAAATTTACCCACAGTTAACATTCGTGGGTTTCACGAATTTGTGGGAATTGGAATAGAAATTAACATTGAAGAACAAAAGAAAAGCCACCGCAATTTCACAAATCAAATATTCATTCTCACGTCTCGGGTCTCGCCGTGGCACGGCATCATCAGGTGTCAACAACACCTGATGATGTCGTGCCACGAATTTCGCGGTGTTAAACCTGAAACCATCATTCAGAAATTAGCGTAAATATAATGTGGTATATTCGGAGATGCCATGAACTCATTCCTCAATTGGACCACTGGACTAATTCGTCAATGAGTCGTAAGGTACAAATGTGGCGCATATGAGCAACATTTCATCTAGTTTAAATTGAAAAGAACACAGTGTACAGCTATTATGGAGTCTAAGTTTGATATAACGGGTTCTTTCGCATGTACTAAGTCCTTTTCGGGTGAACTACTCTTCCTTCAAAAGTTCATCGCTACGCACTTTTTCAAATATCCTCTTTGTTTGCCACACTCGGTCTTGACAGATAATGGCCAACTTAAGGAGTTGGCCAGGTTATAGAGCTGGTCAACTTGGGAGGTTGTACTCCGCATGTAAGTCTTTCGAAGAAATTAACGATTGAATCGTGAGGAAGAACTATGACTACAGTCGACAGTACCCAGCTCATCGCGCATTCTAGGGGGTACTTATATTATTGTGTCGATATCGGGAGAATAGCACTATTTAATTAACGAACCGTTTAAAATTAAGAATTAGAGGCATGACTATGCTCACGTCTATTGACGTTGTAAAGCTTTATTTGACATATCGTCAACAGCGAATACCCGATGTACCTTTTGATGACGCTAAGTGTCGAGACTAGTTGCACAAAATAAATGCTGTGAATAGAGTGTTCATTTGATATCCAAATGAATACCCAGAATATTGAGCCGGGAACCCTTGTAAAGTATATCATACGAAGAATTTTGAGCTGATAGACTAGCAGCAGGTGCCCATAATTCAAATTTTATACAGTCTATCATCCAAGGAACACGCATTAATTGCCGTGATCGCTACTCCATGACACGTAGTCCACCTTAGCGCGGGGACTTAGTTTCCAGTTACGTGAATATCGGTTGTAGGGAATTGCATTTTTTCAATGAATATCTTCTTTATTTTTCTCTCTTTACAGGCCAATTCTCGAATCAAACATGGGCACTGGGAATTAGCACTGAGGGATAACCGGAAATTTTATGACTGCTGTGACCTTTTTCTCTACCCAATTTTGTGACTATTACTTTCCATTTTTACTTTGACAAAAAAAGTGAGGAAGTATAAGGGGTTATTGCCACATTTTACCAATATCCACAGGAGTTGACGAAGGAATTTTATCGGGATATAAGAAATGCCGGGAGCTGGAGTGTCCACTGATTTTTTTTCGGAGGCCTTGTTGGTGTATTAACGAAGGGGAATTTGCGACCACCATTATGTGGGTGGTGTTTTTCGTAATTACTTGTTTTATGAAAATGGTGGCGACGGCGGAGGACCAGACTGGTGAGCCTTGAGACAGAACAGATTTTGATGCAGGTAACGTGGAGTTACTAGTCATTGAAATAGCTTGTTACATTAAAATAAAGAGGGTACATAAGGAATCTAAAATTGTTGGTAAGAAACGAACTTACTTTCCTATTGATCATTTCTTAACGCGACTAGTTTTGCTACACCCGTATCATTTTCAAGTCAATGGTGTAGTTGGCGGGTGTGGCGTAGTCACTTGATAATGCTGCGGCTGTAGCGAAAGTAGTCGTATCATTAAACCATTAAGTGGAAAGTAAAATATTTTTAATTCTTACCAACATGAAATACTTCCGCAAAGTAAATACCTCTTCAGTCAACTTAAATATAAAAAAATGGTCTTATTGAAATAATTAAGAACTCCAAAACTACTAAAGCGTTACCAATGAAAGAATGTCTCAAGGTGTTAACCGAGTTTAACGGATGAAGTGAACATTGAGATGATAAATGAGAGCATTTTGGTCATACTCCGTACTCCGGAAGTAATCATGTTGCTAACTAATCGCTTCTATGAGTCGACGTCTAAATTGTTTTTCTCATACTCAGGAATCGAAGGCGAACTTAAAGAACTCAGTCCGAACAACTCGGTCCACGCCCGATCGAAACCTTGGGTGCGAGTACATATCGATGGGTTCAAGAAAAAAAGATTCTCCTCTGGCCCGAGAGCAAATTTATATCTAACCGGAGTACCTCTACTAGTTAATAACAGTAATAGTACTACCACAACTACTTCACTAAGAGCAATATACCGCTCAACTCCTATCACTTGCGACTTAATTACTTCTTTATTAAAAAATCTTTACATATAACCACATAATCTCACAGTTCTCATGAAATTGAAAGTAAAATATGTCACTCCCGCATTAAAAAATAACACTAGTGGAGATCTCCGTAATTAAGAGACCCATCTCTCTTATATACATTGCCTGTAAAATCATTGAGCATACAGACATTGGTTCAATCAGTGGGTATCTCCAGATGATGGCTTTTGAGACCCATCTGGATATTTTCTTCCGTGCAATTTCGACCTCATGCGGAAAATATGTTCTAGTTTCGTCAAAATTTCTAGATTTGAAAAGGGCATTCGACATAATTCCTCATGTGTAGTTGCCCCTAGTTAGTTAAGCTATGGAATGGATAAGAATGTGATGTTGGCTGATGATGAATAGATGATGTCCGGGTCTTCCTGGAATTCCTCTGGTGCCAGGAACGGGGACAGTCCGTTGTTCTCCTCCTTATTACATCAATCCTCTAAATATTGGATAGACTGGGTAAAGTCACGGCCTTTGTCAAGATCTGGGAGATAGATGGTGTTCTTGCTCATTCACTTCCCTTGAGCTTTATAGTCAGACAGAAAGAAAAGAAATTCCGCCTGTTTTGATGCCGATCATCATCTCTGAGAGGCCACTTAACTCCGTCTTCGCTTGCATCTGGTTTCCTTCCCCAGTAATTGAGTCGCAAGTGATACGAGTTGAAAGGTATATCTCTTTGCTCTTGGGCTAGAGGCGAATCTTTTTTCACTCTCATATTTCCTTCAAGATGGCCGTGTGAAGCGTCCATCTTGTTGACCTCAGACGGTTGATCACTCGGGCGAGGAAAAAAAGGAATGCAGCCCAAGGAAAAGTGCCAAACGAATTGAAGCCGAATTCACCGAAGGCTGAAGAAGAAGAGTAGAAGTGGTCTAGGAGTTAGAGAAAACAATCTGTGAAAGAAAAGCCGGTTCAGGAAGAGAGTAAATGATAATTTCCACTTCCAACATGATAGTTATCCAGTGAGTTACCTTCTCCGAGATTGTATATCACTGGATCACTGGATTATCACTGGATACGAAGACTGGAATACGAAACAGGGTTCATGATTCTCCCAATTATTTATGCGATGATTTATTGGATCAGAATATTATTTTACTTGGGAATGAGGCACAATAATACTGCAGATAAAATTTGAGTCTCCCAATTGTTAAGTTTGGAGAACAATTTTTTGAAGCTGGTCTACAGGGAAATAATGATAACTTAGAAATTGAAACCTGTAGAATGATGGGGCGATAGTTATTGGGGTCGATATGAGTTTCTTTAGGTTATGATCTCATGATAGTCTTGGACTTTTTCCAGAGGTTAAAAAAATGAGATAACAGGATATTTAGCAGATGGCTTAGGTCGTCTTGAAGTTATACAAGTGATAAGTTAGTCAATTTGAGTTAAATAAGACAATTGAGAACTTAGACGTGAGACCATCTAAAATTATGTCCGAAAATGCCTTAGGACAGGTATAGGCCTGTATTGACAATTTAAGACAGTGCTGAATTCTGTCATTACACTTGTTAAATTAGTATATAATATATGGAAGAATAAAAGTGAAAAATCGTCATAATTAAATATTTTTGTTCATGAGTTGCGTACTTTGATGGAGCAACTTCAGTATTTCGGCAATTATGTCTTGAAATTTTAAGAATTTTACAGGAATATACATTAGGCGTTAAAAATCTGACATGAGCTGCGTAAGAATTTTAGAATATTATTTACTGCATTTTAATTTACTCGAGTGCTGATTCAATATTCACAATCATATACTATTTACCCAAGGCGTCACCAGAAGTTATAAAGATAGAAGCGCATTTATCTGAAGAAGCATTCATTAGAAATTGAAACAAACTTTTGCCAAAAAAAGACTTATTATTTCGCAACTTTGAAACTTTAGAAATATATGTAGGAAAAGTTCGAATCAATTTGAAAATGTTCAATTTGCAATGGAAAATGTATCAATGGTATTTTTACCAAATTATTTTTATGTAGCATTTACAAATAAGTCATTACCTTTCAATTTTATCTCTCCATTTAAATGATACAACAAGAAAGAGTTATATCTGTGAAAAAGAATGTTTTAAGAATGTAACACCGAAATTGGAGGAACGGACTAGAAACTCCAAAGTATCAGTGCTACTTAAGTAATCACTAAAAGTCAGAGGAAATACAAACGAAAGTATTTAGATATTATATTGTTGCTTACGACTATATGATATTGATAAAATTCTATAGAATTCTAAATAAGAAAGGTTATCCTTTCGTTTCTTTGGTAAATTCACTTTCATTGAAAAAAATATGGAGCTCTGAAGGCTAGGAGTTCAGCCGCAACACCATCACCACACCGAAGAGTCAAAAGACATTGAAAAGATACTGCCGACCGCAAATGATTCTAGGCCTCAATAAAATGCCAACTGTGCCCCACAAAAGCCAAGAGGAAGAAAATGCAGGGTTGATGTAATGATTTCAGAGTTGAGAGTTTTATAGGATTATCCTCAAAATGATGTCACAAATATTAATTTTCGTATATTCTTCTGTGATGCAAGTGTACGGAAATAATGAAGCATGTTATTAACTTTTTATTATTTTGAATAAACACTGTTTTATCTTTCTCCTATTTGTCGATTAAAAAATATTATTAAAATGAAATACATCCTTATTTAGAAAATTAGAGGAAAGGTATTATTTTTAATGTTTGAACACCGCACATTGAAATATGTGAGCGAAATTATGGAGGGTTTACTGAAATAGGTTTATCCCCTTTATCCTTCTGGTTGGATGCTATCCAGCAGTTTAGCTAAGCGGCTAAGTGCCTCCTTTTGATGGAATTGTACTAATACATGTTACTTTAGATCTTTTTAAGGCGTCGTAGCAATAAATATTGCCGGCCTCGGTGGTGGCGGGGTAACGTCCTCGACTGCCAACCCGGAGGTCGCGGGTTCGAATCCCGACTACGTGGATTTTTCAATCTCCACCTAGGCATGGATGTGTGTTTCGTCCTTGTTACTAAAAATGTTTTAGTGCCCACTGTAATTGGCCTATTAGTGCTGTTTGTGGGCGATTGAAAATAAATAAATAAATTAATATGTTGAAAAATCACATATTTTTATTAGTAACAAACACTCTTTTGTCAATATTTTTTTCAGGAACACTAATAATCATAAGAATACCTTAATTTTACAGAGAAAAAAACTGTGCGACATGATACAGAAATAAACGATGATATAGGAAATGCCATTTTCAATACAAGGTTTTTAATATGAGAGTGAGCTAAAAGTAATGTAAGCTGAGAATGAAGTTGTGCAAAATTGAATGGTATTCAATTCCTGCAACAATGCTAGTGTTTATGCATTTATTTTTGAATTAATGGGTAAATTTTTTCGAATGAACTTCTTTTTAAACAACTTTCGTTATTAATGAAAGAAGAACTACCTGAAGAATGAGATATAGCGAGCCACACTTTGAAAATTATTCAATGACAATGACGAGCCATACATTATTTACGCTTTGTCAGTCATTTGACCCTAAATATGAGACCAGTCCACACATTCAAATAGACTTCCTCTGCATCAAAAGCATTCATTTTCTGTTTTATTTTATTTTTTTTTCTCCCCGCAAGAAACTCAATTTTCAAGTTACACTTTTAATTACGTATGATGGTTGTTAAGTGTTCAATACTTGTAATGATGGTGATTTTGTTGCGAAAGGATAAAATTTATACATTGCGTCAGTGCTAAACGGTCACCAGTTTGTGATAAAAATGATGCCATGCACAGCTTATATGAAACTGTGGGCAGGAGATGTACAGCGGATGCTGTAAAAGGTAAATAATGAATTAATTTAGGAAGACAGAGGTTTCCTGAGCGAAGAAATAGAGGATTGTGTTCCTGAGAATTACTATTAGATTTGTGAATTTGACAAAGGAGCTGCTCGTGAGGATTTTATGTGTATTCTATGGTAAGGGAAATGGTGTAATTCTTCTAAGCAGTTAATACATGAAGCTACCATTCAGTGCTTGATCAAATACATAGCCACTCCATGTTTCAAGGTGGTTTAGGGTAAGGTACTTTTCTATGGCATAGTTCATAATTACGGATATTAAAATGTTTATTATAATTAATATAAAAGTAATTTGGCACGATCGGTACTTAATGGTTATGTTTTATGGGTAAATTACATTTTTAATGCAATTGGCAGGTGTAATTAATACTATCCCACCGAAAAATTGGACAAATTTAAGATATTTTAATCCTATGTAGATAAATGCTTATATAAAATCAATTCTCTTGTTTGAAATATTTATGCTTCACTAATGGAAATTATCATTATTACGGTGTTCATTCCTCTATTTACCGTACATATCATTCTACATTTAACTTGCTCAGAGGATTTTTTATCGCATGTTTGAGTAGTACAGTTACGTCTTATTTTAGTAAGTGCTCTTCCTCCGCTGTTTTTTAACATAATTATCTGATCAAATTTAAGTAAAATTATCCCTGAATCATCTTTTCATCCTATGTTCACTGATTTCAGAGTTTCCTTGATATATATGGAGACGAATGTATAGTTTGAAATCATAATTCATCACAGAGGCCAGTATAGACCTATTGATGGAGATCTTACTCCTCAAGAATTTAGGGAGTTTATAGTTAGTGGAAGAGGTTCACATATTGCTGAGTTGACGGAATAGTAAAAGGGAAGAAGACATTTTCAGTAATAAGGCAGGAAGAATCTTAGGGTATCATACCGGGTCCTCTGGTTGATCAGTGCCGACGTTTCATGGGCTATATCCACCATAATCTTAAGGGTGAATCATGAGAAAAATCTTAGGCCCCTCATTTGTGTAAGAAGCTTTCCAGTTTTAACTAATATACCCCGATTCCAAGGTGGCCCTGAAGCCGACACTATTCCATTTTTACACTTAATAAAAAAGTATGAAGCAGATACGAATAAAGCTGTCTGAATAATATCTCTTTCAATAATTTACACGCGAACCTGTTTATATTCCAACTAACTCTATTCACCCTTTTTGTACAATTCTTATGAATGACTGTCTTATTCGATCGTCGTGAGATACAAGTGTGATATGATGAGAAATATCTGTAAAGTTAAACGATATCTCTTTAAAGAAACGGGGTTTGCAAGCAAAGCTTTCATATAGCGAGAAATTGGTGCCTGATCCATGGACAAATAACGCTCCCTACGCGGATTGTGGAGTTAATATGGCGACCCCGTGCTAGAGGAAGATTTGGGATTCAGCAGCGAGAGGGTGGAGGGTGTAGAAGGGAATCCGGGAGTGTGACTTGGAAATAGGGCAGGAGAAAGTGTCTTGTGCCCGGGGTTGGCTTGTGTACTCCTTGCTCTGAAATATCTGCGAAGGGTCACATGCCACGAAACGGTGGCACTAGAAAGTCATATTACTCGATTCATTTGGTTTGACTCAATTCAATTTAAATACGTCACGGATTAGGGATGTTTCGGACCATACGAAACTTTCAGTAAGAACAATTTCAACTGGCATTGCACATATTTACCTTTACATTAAAAAATTGTTGTAGAGTTTCTCATATAGGTTGATAAGCAACAGAAGTCCTCTTTAGTATTTGGTGGATGTGTTATTTATGTCCCGTAATGTCAATCTTATGTGTCCACTGATGTAGAAGTTGTCTTATTGAAAGTTTTACTTACTTTCAAGATGATTAAAATAATTAAGGCTGTAACCCCCAAAATGCAACGAGAGTATATGTTTCATCTTTGATGCTGTCCTCTCGGACAAAAAATGGAAATACACCAGCATCCAAATGACAATACTGAAGACATAGAAAAATACTGGTATTTCACAAATAGTTGAAAATAATTAAAGAAAAATAATTATTAACAAGGTTATATTAATAACCGGCGGACTTATGGACCCAGGATATAGGGGACCCGAGAAATAGCATTAAGAAAATTAGTCAATCAATTGTTTTTTGCAGTAAATACCTCACGTATTCCTAGAAAATCACACGAAGTTAAAAATCTACACAAAAGTAACCTTCAATTATTTTGTAGGAATCAACAGGCTGTATAGCATTTAGGGTCATTGAGGACCCAGTTCCGTAATCTATGTCGTCTAACTTTCATCGCTGTTACGACGGGGCAATTCAAATACAAGAGTGACCTCGCAGAGCACGTCACTGTGAAACATTGTCATTGTTCTCGAAGTCTAAGAGCATTGTTTTTTAGTTTTCTCGTTGCGACGCCACCTTTTGTGTCATTATTTTCCTCTCGAAACTTTATGGAATGCAATTTTTGAGTGTTTGTTGCCCTAATTCTTTTGAGAAAGAAGATACAAGGTTTTTGTAAGTGAGAAATGATTTTTCGCAGAACCTATCTGTCAAAATATTGCGGAATCAAACCGTGGAGACTTGGCTGACTTGACTTGAAGAGTCGGGAAGTAAAAGTTATTTAGGATCAGATAATGTCTAAATTAAAGTTGGTGACATTGAGGACGAATTCGACTTATATATTACCTCATGAGCGTAAAAGGGATGATGATGTGACGGTATGCAGTAATGAAGAAGTAGACTGAAGGCATTGGAGGTATGTCGCCGCTTACATTGTAAAAAGTATGCCCGATTATGTGCTTAATATATATTAGTGAAGTGACAAGTATAGCAAAATCCTGAACTTAAAAGACTTCTGGGTCATCTGGGACCAAGGATTTTCAGTCCGTACTCGGTATGAAGCCAGTGTTCTTTCGAAGTGTGAAAGCAAACACCCCCTAATTAAAAATCAGTGGAAAATTTTTAATAACCCAATCCCCATATCCAAGACGGTTTTTCAGTTCTTTATCCCACCGCAATTTGGAGTAAGTATCTCGATTAGAAACATACCCGTAACCTATCATAATTCAGAAGTTATGATGCCTGCATAGACTAAGAACAGCTTGAGCTATTACAACACTACCACCCATTGCGCTATTATCACTCATTTTCTGCAGAGTGATGAATTTTTTACACACCATATTCCTCTTGGTTGCTTCCTCAAGATCGCAGGAGAAGTGAGAAATTTCGTCGTCGAAAGGATTCTTTTAAACCCCAACATTTCCAAATATTTAATCAGCTAGATTAATATTCAATCAGGCTCAGCGTACCGCTCAGAAAAGCTTATGATTTGCCTTGAGTAAAAATTAGTTTCAGTATATTATGTGTTTATTTATACATTTAAATCTATTCATTTTATCTTTATTTCCATCGAATTACATATATTTTTCTGTTTTTTTCACTGAGACTCGTAGCCACGTAAACAAGAATGCTTAAACGTAAATTTCACATGCTTACAGTAATGCTGTAAGTGGAAATATTTTTTAATTCTATGTATATATATATATATTCACGCATAGAAATATGTAATAAAGAAAGACTTATATGACGAAGAAATATTTCGGGACTCTCTTGCTCCTTCGTCGGTCTGAGAGAACCGGACAAGAGAACCCCGAAATATTCCTACGTTATGTAAGTCTTTCTTTATTACCTATTTCTATGTGTGAATGTTTATAAGTGTATGCACATGTTCGTGTTTGCTGCTTGTCCGAGTTTTCCAGAAGTATATATATTTAAAAAAGGGTTGAT
>WURS02066327.1:0-10546 GCA_011762765.2 Rhinocypha anisoptera | reverse complement strand
AATTCTTCGCACGCCCGGCTAAATGGTCGACGGGGTCGTTCCTTAATATATGTCGCGGCCTTCACATCGTTCCTCGTTCCATTCTATCGCAAATCGGTTCGTTTGATGTGGGGACATCTGTGCTGAGGAACATGCGAGGTGGACGGGAAATGGGCGTTCTCCGGTTGGGTGCGTCCTCGACAATTCCTTGGAGGTAATAAAAACTCCAAATGACATACTGCCTCGGTTCAGGAAACAAGAAAGAATTTTCGAGTTTCAAATAATTCCTCCATTCAATTCCTTTCCTATCGGCATTTCTCAGATTAAATGCATCCCATTTTCTTAAAAAGCATCTGACTCGTCGGAATCGCGTGTTGGGGTTTAATTATATGTTGGGTGCATTCGCATAAATGGCAAAAGAACCTGCGAAAAGATTCTCTTAGTTCTCATACAATTCATCACAACCACGTGTGAATATATATTTTATAATCATCTTAAATTTAAGTTCTCTGGGGGCATTTGGTTATATTTTATGTTCAGGAATAATTTTAATGTCAATAAGAAGAATATTCTTCTCTGTAAACATGATTTTCTAGATTATTTTCTCATTTGTTCAATCATTTGTGGTGAACGACATATATTTACTCAGTCAGTAATTGCTTTTTTTAATACTAATTATGGATGTTCATAAAAGTATAAATTATTTTTTCTAGACCAAACTTATTCCTTCACTCCATAATTTCCCTGGCAGTTCATGAATAATTAATTATGGTGGGCTTCTGTTTTTTTTAACTTGAAAGACATGCGTATTTGGCCGATAAAATCTAAGGCTTCTTAGTCTTCTTCTAATTTTTCCAATTACACGTGAAATTTTTTATTAACAAATTCATTTTACATTATTTTATTAAATATGGCTATGTAACATTGAGTGATAGGGAAATGATAGTCTTCCCGCGAGACTTCTAGCCTATTTATTTATGATGCAATCGGAAAGTAGTTGAAGCTACTCAAGAATACAGGAATACGTCTTGGGGACAGTGATAGACAGTTTAACTGCGCAGTTCGGAAAAGTTGAATGTGTACAATTTTGGAAAAATTGAAGAAATTGGGTGACTGCAATTTCCTTGGCACCAAGCACGCCTACAAATGACAGGGGCCATTTTTTTTCTCTGGAGTGAAATGTTTCTTTTATGAGTGAATTTTCTCCTCAAAAGATTGCTCTTGGAAGTGTGCACTCTTTTGGCCCTTTTGGTTTCTCAAAGAATTCTACTGAATATAGTCATCGATTCCATTAAACCTCATTTCAGCTGCCGAAGTGTTTCCACATGTCTTCCCTACTACTTTGAATTCAAAGATAACATTTTATAGTCTTATTCAAGAGGCTTTTGGTGGAATACATACACTTGTATTCGGAAAAGACACATTTCAATAGGAATTTTTCTTTATTGCAAGAAATATCATCTATCATATTGGCAGTCCCTATACCACGAAGTATTTCTCTACCATTTTACCTTCGTAATAAATAAATATTTGCTAACACTTTTGTTTTGATGATTATTCGTTTGCATTTATCTTTTCTTATACTAGTTTTTAATTTCCATATTTTAATGCCAATGGAATAGCAGCAAAGCTGTGCGATGAAATTTGTAAAACAGTAGATAAAAAAGGTTTACTCTGCGTAGGTAGAGCCAATGTTATAAAATTAAAGGTAAGTAAATTAAGGTATATATTTTATTAAGTTAAGGTGTAAATTTTATTAAATTAAGGTAATTATTAAGGTAAAGGTATTTAATAATATTAAAGGTCTTTAAAAATTAAAGTTATATTAAATAAATAATCTTATTAACTCCTGAATAACGGAGGTAGTTAAATGAATCGAATCTGATCAAAGGAAACATTAACCTTTGATACCGTTTTAAGTTGAAAATACGTAAAACTACTAAGGAAAAGATATTGAAACAGTTTACGGTGAAAGTTTATAATTTTTTATTATTTTAAAATTATCTCATACAGAAGGTAATAGTGGTTTTCTTTAATGTCCTGTCTTTATGATTATATTGCAATTTTTTACTTAGTAATTGCAAATTAGATCACTACATGTGACATTAGACTTCATTTATGTCATTAGATTTCACTTAAGTCAATAGATTTCATTTTTGTCATTAAATTTCATTTATTGATTGTCTCACGTGGATCGTAAAATATTAGATAAAACTACAGTTATAAGTCACATTTCATTTTATTAGTATCTATACTGGAGTTTGAGTCGAAATATTTAAGGGAAATTTACTTTAATGCAAAGTTTGAACCATTCATACTTGAGTAAGAAATTGTATAATTAACGCAAGGACTTTACAATGAATCAGTCAATCAATAAATTTCTACATCAATACCATGTTCAGAGACCGGGAAATTATAAGCCAGGAAATAAAGTTGTGTAAAGTTGGAGTGCAGTATTTACAGACTGATTACTCGTAGTTGAATTCCCACTCTAATTAGTAAATATATCATCGGCATGAATTAATTACTCTTTTCCATACATTGATAATGAATGGTGATCTACCGGTTTAGGTAGGTTTTTGATGATCCTTAGATTAGGCTCATCAAAAACCTACCACAAACCAGTTGATTACCGTTCATCATCAATGTATGGAGAATGAGTAATTACTACTCCCCGTTTATTTATTTACTAACTAGAATGGATAATTCGACCACGAGTGATTAGCATGTAACTATTACCTTTCAAAGTATTTGTGGACTGATTGAAACTTCTCGTGTCTTTGGGAAACGTTGCGTACTTATTAATGTGAGTAGCATATAGCAACATATTTGATTCTAGCTTGACTCCTAAAATCAATTTCAATGTGGATTTCCAAGAAAATTTCCTACGCCTGATTTCTGAGGGAGTTCTTCAGTGGTATTAATTGAAAGAGAGCTTGAAATTGATTTTCGAAAGTCCTTCCATATGGTCAATGTCACATGTGGTGCCAAAGAAAATGAAACGTAACAAAGACTTGGCAAAAGCACTGGGGATGCCTTGAGCCCAAGATGATTATCACCAAGACCACAAATTACGAAGTTAAGTGTGAACAAACAAAAATGATAGCTATTTCGACTCAATGAATCCAGGGGACTATTATGCAGAACATCTGCTTCCCATAATTTTTGTTCGGCTATTTCGCTTCACTCAAGCAGATGTCTAGCAAGGAACCTAGGAAGGCAAGAACGTTGAAAGAGGGTTTTCCTTCATCGCCCAGAACAGGAAGAGCATCTCCATTAAAGATTGGCTCATGGAAGCTTAATCATTCATTCATATGTGGGTACAACCCGAACCCTTGAAATAACGATGCCTCTTTTTGTTTATTTCATTGTTATATATTTTAATTATCATCATATTTTAGTTTATATAATTGTTAAAAGATGTTGAACCTATTTAATTATTGATGACGTGAGGAAATTAAGAGAAGATAAAAAAGTTTTTCTCAGATTACACATGCACTATTCCATATTTATTTATGAACTCCAACGCGCCTATAAACTAAAGATATTATTTTTATTGTGGTTTGTTTACATTTTCCCTTGCTACAAAGAATTTGGTGATTATTATTTCGAATACAAGAACTGAAATGTGTATTTTTAGAGGTAGATAAAAGGAATTTTGAAATTACCTCAAGAAGGCTAGCAACTACACATCTCTCTTCATTTAGCCGTTGAATCACAATTAAGAGAAAACATCCGCGGAAGTGCTATATAGGGATTGAGCACATTTTAAAACAGAAATATGATAAACTGACCACGTTTACGACTATTCAATGACCAACAAGTGTTCCTTTGGAAGAACGTTGCTACGATTCTGATCATATGGCTAGATTTCAATCATTTTTCCATGCATTTAAATAAACTCATGGCGAAAGGTTAAATGAAAAATTGGTCAGACACACTGCACTTCACCTCAGTCAAACCATTTTTATATTTTATCTCACACATAAACGAAGGTTCGTATCTATTTAAAAACCCAGTATCCTGGCAATGCCTTTTAAGCAGGGAGTCGAAGTTTGGCTAATCCCTACCGAATTAAATTCTTTTGCTTCTCCCAAATGCATTACACCAACTGAAGGAATGCCGTTTCACACTCATTGCTCAGCGAGTAAGGTTATATTACTGATTGGGACGAGAACCAGGAGATACGCCTTAATTATCACGGGGTGTGATACCGTCATAATTTGAATCACATGTATCATAATCCAGTTCTTTCTTGTATTGCCTCTTTAAAGAAAACACCATTTCTATCTAACGGAATTATTTCTGGTCAAAGGACAAAAAATTGAATATGATGACCAGAATGGCTTCTGTTTATTTGATCACACCACAACACAAAACCACCACGGACCCAAAAACTTCCCGTATTTTCGGGGCTAGGAACAGTTTACCATATGACGTTAAAAACTCAAATGTCTGATTTTAAAACATGTTTTTTAAAATATATATATTGGAAAATTCTAAAAAATTTACATAGGCATTAATTATCCTTTTTTATGTTTGGCATTACCATCCCATTAAAATTGTTCCGCAATATAAACATATTACGTTATATTTGAGCTCTGATACTTGTAGTCTGTATGTATTATTTATCTGTCCCTAGTAGACGAAGAACCCCAAGAACAATAAATATTTCTTTCCCAATTTCTCTCTTTCCTTCATGACCACTTAGATGCCTTGAGGAAAACCTAGAAACTATGAATGTCCTGCGACGAAAACTCGATTCAATGCGAAACAACATGAGTGAAGGAAAAATAATAGCGGATTATTGTTGTCAAAGGAATAGGTACATCGAATTCGATATTTTGAGCAGAGAGAAAGAGAGAGGGGGGGGGGGGGCAAACTTGGCTTCCTTATAGCATAAACCCATTACCGCCGACCCACGTTGAAGAGATAGGGGAATCTTTCGCCTCTTCTTGTTTGACCCCTTTCCTGAAACGCTTCACTTTGGTTCCAGACGGTAGGGAGGAAATTAAGAAAAAATCTTTCCTCCTCCTTCTTGCAGTCTCTGTCTGGCTCACCCTTTAAGCGAATGCGTGTCCGGGTGCTCGCTATCCCTCCTCCAATCTCTCGCGTCAAACATATCGTTGGCCGGGAACGGTACTTTCCGAATATTATCCTCCAGCCCCCACCCTTCTCTCCCTAACCCCCCCCCCTCCGCCGAAGGGATTCAGAGAGTGAATTTGATCATCAGAACCGAAAAAATGTAAAGTATCTGGTCTAAATTGGTCTTCTCCGTTGTCTTATGACAGGAGTAAAGCTAATAATAATTCTGTCTCTCTTCCTTGAGTATCGTGTGCTTGAAAAGATATCAGCCATTGTCAAAACACTTTTAAAAAAATTCCTTCCGGTGACTTTCTTTCTTTCCCGCCAGGTGTCCTTTTGAGTTGCAGTTGAACGTCGCGTCGCTCGAGGAGTTTGACCGCTTATTCATTTCACGCGAGTATTCATCTCATCCACTTCACAGTGTCCATAGAAAGTAATTACAGAAACCATCGCTACAAAACTAAAGCAAAAAGTTCCGAATCAAGAAAAATATATAGGCTTAAATTTTTTGCAAACGTGTAACTTGTTTTATAGGAACATGGAAACGAGGAAAGCAAGAGCTATTTTGTGTATGATATCTCACGCCAAAGGGTGGTATCAATCGAATTGCCCTCTTCAATCGCCAAGTCCTAAGGAATTCCTTCAGTTACACTCGAAAAGGAAATCTTAAAATTCCGTCACTTGAAAACTTTTTTCTTCTTCATGTTCTCCTTTTATTTTGACGTTGAGCATTGAGAAATTGAGACATTGAGCTCCGATATGTTTTCATTGAAAATATTATTCGCCTAACTAAATATATGTAGTTATTCGATGGATTTTATGGCTTTAAATCGCCTTTTGCTATGGCGCATTAGTGCGATATCGCTAACAGTAAAGGTTTAAACTGAACCAATAAATTTTATCGAGGAATTTTAAAGGAATACATAAATGCCACGGGAAAATTATCCCATGAACACGTTTTATCCTCACATTTGCAATGATGACGTGCGGCAACTTTGATCTGGTTATCGATGAATCATCATGAGCTAAAATTCGGCAGTGTATTGCGTGCGTATTATTATATGCTTGCGTGCTTAAGGGAAATTTAGAACTCGCAAATGTATATGAGTGAAACAAATTCCTCACTTTTTATTGCCCGAGCAGGCGTTCCTTCTTCTTCTTCAGGGACTTCTTTGGCACGACCTCCCATGAAAATTCACCCTCGCCAAAACAACATGGAGGACTAATCGAAGCCAAAATCGAAATGTAAACCTTCATTCCATCGATCGTTCTAACCCCTCGGTTTAATTTCGCATCTAACTGATTGTTGCAACTTAAAAAAAAACCTGAATGTCAGAAAGGTTTTATGACAAACCGATCTTCGCGAGTTGCATACGTATTAAACTACCACCTCATCTCTTGCGAGTAGAATTATCGGTTTGTTTAATAAACTACCGAGTACTATTCGTAAATTTTAGTGAGTTGGCCCGGGTTCCATTCAGTTACGATGGGACAGTTTTTGCGAATGGAAATGCCGCGGATACGAAAGCGTCCTCGGGAAAAGTCGCGTCGTTTCGACCAAGGGGGAGAGCGGGAGAGGGAGGGAGGGAGAAGATGTGTCGGAGACAGAAGAGATGGAGGGAGGCCTTTCCTCTGTGTGTGTCGCGGCGGGCGGAGAGCGCGTGGGGGGGGGGGGGGGGGGGGAGGCGGGGGGTTGGTAGCTAACCATTAGAATAACTAGAAATTACATTATGGAGGCCATATGTTTTGTGATTTTTCAACTCTTTTGACCTGTGATCGTGTTAGAGGGAAAAAGGTTCTTTCAATTCGACTATACGGGATCAAATTCCTTTGACCTGCCAAAGTGGACCTCTTTATTATTCACTTATTATTTATTGTAATTAATTAAAAAACAGCCAATACTGGTCTTACATTGAATTATTAACAAAAATAATATTAAAACAGAAATACACAATTAAAATTAAACTAAAAATAAAAACAAAATAGGTTTAAAGAAAAATAAATTGACCAAAACTAAATAAATACACATGATGAAAAAATAAGTTAACTTTTTTACACATCAATCAGGCAAGCTTTCAGACAATACTCTGACCATAGAGATGAAGGATGAGTTTAAGATTGGTTTAAGTTTGGCTGGAATGATTTTACATGTGTAGGTCGAACGAATATGATTTCTTTTTATCCAGCGATTTCTTTATTTGTGTTACATTTCTGCTTCTAACGACCCCCGACCCATGTTTTTCAATAGTCATGGTTTCTGAACGTTCGATTTCACAGCTTTGATAACAAATAGAAACGATTGCTTGAAAATTATATGTTAAATGGCAAAGTGTTCTTTTTCGAAGTACTTTGGTGTTAAGAGTGGAATTCAACGGTAAAATAAAAGGAAATTTAAAGAGCCGAATGTAGATCAGTATATATAACATTTATTTGAGACTATCGAGGTTGTGTTGCTGTGACTTGTACGAGGATTCGTCGACCCTTAGCTTCAACCCGAGTTTTTGACTTTTGGATTTAGGAGTACTGGACGATTTTTCAGGATTAGAATTGGAACCTTAAGATCACAGTAAGAGTCTCTGGTTCACCTGCGGAAAGCAACAACATTTGCATCAGCCATATTAAATAATATGCTAATAATAGTTTGTGCTGTGAATCTGGGTCTCTCACGTCACAGACTCATTCACCATAACTTGATATAATGTAGAATAATGGCAATCTTTTTGAACTTGCTTGTACTCTGAATTTAAATGTTCACCGATAGTTTTAGCATTGGCTCGGTGTCATTTCACTGACCCTAAATAGTAATTGGGAAAGGGTTTTGAGAAAAGCGGAGCTGGTAGCGCCTCTGAGGTACATGATGGTGACCCGAAAGTGTCTCGTCGGGATCCCACATGCACCAACCGAAACATTAGGTTAAGCAAAGGCGCCGTCAAGAATTATTCATCCCCACAAGAGCACCGTAGCATAGTCTTCAATTTCATCGCTATGCATTTTATGGTAAATACAGTTTTTTGGTATTACTTGTTGACGAGAATTTTCGTATTGTCATTACACATTACATTCATAATTTTCCAACGAAAATATTCACAATATTTAAAATATACTGTGGTTACCATTGTTTTATCCGAGCGCTGTCTATAATAGTTTTGAAGACAATATTTTTAAAATATTATTGCAATATATGTCATTCTTTTTTTATTCCTACATTTAATTGTCGTTTTAAAAAAAGTAATAATGATTAGACTAGTGATAGTTCATTATTCATAAGGGATTAAAAAAAACTACGCCACTAAACTTTAAAAGACATTACTGTCGCTTTAAAAAAAACCACACTAATGTCTAATGTAAAACCAGTCGTCAAATTCGAGTGAAGGTCGATTACGTCATTCATTCTCACAATTTCGAATTTTATATACATGAATATTCCTTCAGCATAACGCTGAGGAATATAAACTGAATATAAACTGAATTACTGACCCCGAAATAAAGGGTGTGTGCTCTTTAAAGAGGGTGCACGCTCTTTTAAAATTAAAATCTATTGCCTATTGAAAAATATTTATTCTATATAATTTGTTACAAGTCCATGTAGGTTCCGCCATTCATTCGGGACATATCGATATATTGACCCTGATTCATCAAGGAAATGTGGTTTTTAGTTCATCCCATTAGCTCTCCAGAAATTTTATTTTAATTTTTAGATATTTGCATTTCTTGAATACTTAATATCTCCTTAATGGGAAGTATTAAAATGTGAGTATATTAATCAAAATTAAATTTTAAAATGATAGGTTAAATGAACAATAGCCGATTAAAATATCCATGTATTGCTGGGCAGCTCCACTCCAACCCTACGTAGCGCACAGTTATTCATAATTTCAGGCGGCGTAATATTGCAGGTCATCTTTTCGAACAAACAAACATGGCTGCTCAACGTGAGGAAGCATTCAATGAGAGTGTACCGATACAAGATGAATTTCACGTAAGGGTGACTGGTAACTTTCAGCCATCATCGCGATGACTATTGTAGGTGTTTGAAGAGGTACTCGGATGCAGTCATGCTTTATTGTGAATTTAGATACTCTCCCTGTTTTATTTGTTAATTAGGAAGAGTATGATAATGGTAACACTATAAGTTATATTTTTTAAATATTTTCAACGCTTTGTAACTATTTTTTAAGTATCCCGAGAAAACTTTTGAAATCATTATTACGTTCACGTAGTAAACTCTGATGGCCTTCCTTGGGAGGCCAATAGAATTTATTACTTTACAAATGCACTTGAGTTTGTAAGGGTATATATTTGAGAGCGGTGAAATACTAATGGCCGCATGCGATGCGAAAGTCATGTTTTTTATCAATTATTACACAGTTATCTCTGATATATATATATCTATGTATTAATTTATTTATTATTAAATATATACACACAGATACAAGTAAATAGAAAGACTCACATAACGGAGAAATATTTTGGGGCTCCCTTGCCCCTTCGTCAGTCTGAGAGAAAATATTTTCAGGTCATCTTTCTTTTTCTCAAGAGTTCTCTCAGACTGACGAAGGGGCAAGGGAGCCCCGAAATATTTCTCCGTTATGTGAGTCGTTCTTTTTAATTGTTTTACTTGTACTTGTGTATGAATATGTATAAGTGTGTGCGTGTGTTCGTCTGCTCGTCTGACTTTTCCTGAACTATATATATATATATATAGATATAAAGATAGATAGATATATATATATCTTTTGCTTTTCCGTGGCCTGGAGTAGGTTTTGTGGGTTTCCCTGCGTGCTCGGGTGACTACTAGGCCAAGTACGCTCCCAAAGAAAAGATGGTGTACCCATCCGCATGGTACTAATATATACAGGGTAGGATCAAAAATTAGTAGGACTGAATTAATTTAAATTTTTTTATTTAACTGATCGGTACAAATCCTTAGTAGTCCTCAAAATAGCACCCTTGTGCTTCGACACAACGCGTATAACGCGATTTCCACTTCGCGTACGCCTTCTGGAACTCGCTTTCCGGGATCTTTCTTTCTGATATATCTCTGCATTACTTCGTAATTTCCATGTTTCTGCAGTTTTAAATGGACCTAGAATTTTCCTAATAATCCTTCTTTCTAATAGTACAATCTTGCCTAAATTAGAGTTCACTGCTAGGCTTTCGCTTGCATACAGGCATTCTGGCTTCACCACTGTGTTATAGTGTCTTATTTTAGCATTCTTAGACATGCAATTTTTGTTAGTCCCACATGCTTTTTGCATTTTATTTAACCTTTCCTCTAGAACAGATTTTTCTAAAGCATTTTCTTGTATTATTTCTCCCAGGTATTTGAATTTTTTAACCCTTGCTATTTTACCACTTAGGACACACCCTGAGGCATAATGGGTTCGTGAAGAATATAATAGAATGAAAAATAGAGGGGAGGGCCCCTCGAGGAAGGCCGAGGGACAGATATATAGGGAAAATTATTAGAGACGTTAGAAGG
>WURS02066308.1:0-10546 GCA_011762765.2 Rhinocypha anisoptera | reverse complement strand
GCATGTGAATGTATGGTGGTGGCTCACCCCCTGCCACACGCCCTTGTGGCGGCTTGCAGGGTATTACGTAGATGTAGGGTCTTTTCTGTGATTTCAAGAGGTGCTAAATGACCATAGATGTCAATGCATGCTATGAACAAAAATACTAACCACTACTAAGAAGAATCCATTTCAGTAAGTGTTCTGGAGACACTGATGAGCGTATGTCTTCAGCTATGCATTTGGATAGGGCAGCTACTCCTTTTGTCACCTTTTGAGCAGAACAATCAAAGACAGTCGATGGGAACAATCACTACTGAAAGCCATGCCCAAATTTACCAGTTTCTCCAAGCTCAAGTCCAAGCTCAAATGTTTGATTTTTTTCCCTCATAATTTCAGGTCATTGTTGGTATACAATAAAATCACCACCAACATTGGGACAACAGGTAATGGATTGCGCAATGAGCAAGTGCCATCCTCACACGCACATCCACCGAGCTTCCACAGGGGACACAACAATGCACCCATGGCGGCGGAGTCACCCCACGCCAACCCACTACCTCACTCGGATGAAAATGAACCACAGTGGTATGAGTTTGGGTGCGTTTGATGCAGAGCCCATCATGTTTCATGTCACTAGATTACGATATTTTAAGCGATGAAATGAGGAACGGGGAACCAAGTTTGTCACAATAATCAAACAAATAAGTCATAAATAGAAATGTGAGTTTTATGACAGTGTAATGGTCTTCCACTTGACTTGGTCACCTGATGCTATGAATTTTATTGCAATAATGAGTGTGTGTGTATGTTTGTGTGCGTGCTTGTGTTTGAATGTGTTTATGATTGTTTCGTGGAGGACAAGGTAGCTACTGGATTTTCCCTTTTGGTGCAGATCCTCAAATATTAAAAGAAGTGGACACTTCTTTGGAACATGACCTATCCATTGACAGAATGTCTTTCATGGCAGTATTTCCTCTCTAGAAAAAAAAACATTAGAGGGGAGCTGAAGCATTTAATACATATTCATGTTGACAAATCTGCTGTATGAGTCGTTGCTTGTTACAGCAATCCACTAAATGCATTTAAGAGTCTCTTAGGGACATTGGAACAGCATCCAGCTGAGCAAGAATGTATGTGTAAATGTAGCTGATAAGAATGTTAAAAGCATATCCCTGTGGAATTGCTTAAATTTGTACCTAATTGGCATTAAATTATCAGGATTCAATGTTCAGACAATGACAGAAAACCTGTGAAATCAGGCATATTACAGTACTTCCGACTTAGTGGAAATGTGTAATGTCCATTTTACAAGGAAAACAGTAGATTTCCACAGTTTTACTTTCTATCAACTTGTGTTTTTTTATGTCTCTTGACTGATTTATGAATAAAGAATATTATTCTCACTATGAGTTCAGCACATAAATGACATTTTCAAAATTTTTACCTTTTAAGGTATATTACCACAGGGGTGATTCGATTTTACATGAATTTCTTTGCAAAGCTAGACAATGAATGCTGAATTACAGACATTAGCAGCTAATCCCCATCAGTGCAAATGAGAATGATTTGACTTCCATCACAACATCATCCATAGTTTTAATATATATTTATGCACTTTTATTTTACTCATGTGTACTTTTTTCATATGAACTTGATGGATGAGAGTTTAGTTACCAGATGGCTGGATTTTAGTTCAGAATGTAATGAAAAAGGTTTGAGCTATTTTTATGTATCTGGGTGATATTCTACAGACCAGATTCTATCGACTTGGTTGTCCTTCCCCTGAATGTAGTCCCTCAGTCCATACAATGTTGTTGTGCCTGTTGTATTGTCAGTGTGACATAAACTAGCTTGGTGTTGTGCATATCATCACATTTATGTGATTTCACGCAACCTCTCTGTATGTCATATATGATTTGTGGTAAAGGTAGCTCTGGCACAGGACTTGTATATTTGACAGTATTCACTCAAAAGGTCAAGTATTGCTGTAGGAGTAAAAAGGCAGCTGTAATATATGTTGGAATGAAGGAATGATTTGTGAAAAAGTTATTCATGAGATGAATGAAGGATAAACTACCGGTTAAGGTAGGTTTTTGATGAGTCTCAGGTTAAATTTTCCCACTACATCCTAACGTAATCCCCCTTCAAGTCTGTATACTTCCCACTGCCTATTATTCTATCCAAAATCCCTATCCTCTTTCTATCCTACCCCGCTTACCCAACATTCTACCCTCTATCACAACCTTCAGTAACCATTGCCTCTGAGTACCCCTTCCATCCACCTTTCCTGCCTTCTTTGAATTTAATGCAGCTATCAACTCTCCTCCCCTATCATTCTTAACACGTCTTCATTAGTTTTTCTCTCTGCCCACTTCACCTTTATCCTTCGCCATACCCTCATCTCAAAAGCCTCCAATATATGATCATCATCCTTTCTTATGGACCAGGTTCAGATTCATATAATGCTACACTCCATATCAGGATTTTTCACTAATCTTAATGAGATGAGTCATGAAAAACAAAAAACACATGTTCATTATTAATGGGCAACTCTTTTTAGACTATTTCACTCTGGGACATCTAAGCAAATAACATTTTAAACTCTTCCTCTGCTTTTTATTGCTGACTTCTAGAACTGTGCCGACCAGCTTAGCCTGGGGGTAATGTGCTCGCCGGCTAACCCAAAGGCCACGGGTTCGAGTCTCACTTAGGGCATGTGTGTTGTGTTTGTTTAAAATGGTTTTTTTCTATGATTTGAAGAGGTGCAAAATGACCATAACCGTCGAAGCATCCTGTAAACAAACATGCTACTACTACTTCTAGAACTGTGTCCATGGTCTTCCCAAATGATTTCTATGCTGGAGTTTGCCCATTTAAGAAATTAGAAAATTATTTTCTGAATTATGCACCTCTATTTGATAGAATATCATGCCTGGGTTCAAACTATTCATCCTCAGATATGGCTGAAAGTTGGTTTTGCATGTTCTTCTTAACCCTTATGTGTTCTTGCAGGCAAACTTTCAAAGCCCTTGCATGTCTCTATTATTTAAGACAAGCCTCTCGATAATAGAACTCCATAAACTCCTTTGTGAAGGTCATTGGTAGTTTGCCTTTGCACTTGGGTAAGATAGTTGCAGTCATTGGCACATAGTTAAATAGGATGACTATTTCTTAACTCCTCAGAAAATTGTCAATTTTCTTCAATTTTTCCAAGACAAATTGAATGGTACTGTGTATTTTTGGTTTCTCATCTCTCCATTTGTATACCTTGCCAGTTTTTTGAGTCGCATCTTCCATCGGATGTCGTCTTGCTCCCTCTTCCTTATTCCTCATAGTCATTTCAATGAAGAGCTCTCATCAGGTGTATCTTTACAGAGGTAATCACCTCAAAATCCGAGATATCATAGGCATTATGCACAAGTGTGACCATCACTGATGCTTTTTCGCACCCAGTGTTGATGAGTCGATGTTCCGATAGCAGTCGGTATGTCTTTTCTTTCAGTAGATGACATGCCCAAGTTTTTCATTATTAACCTTTTACACCAGCACATCCAAATGGATATCACAACTACATTACAATTCAGTGAAAATTTAAGAGGAAATATTACTAAATATGTACGTCAGAGTGTAATCCCTTCCAAAATGTATGCCCCTACCTATTTTCAAGTTCCAGTTTTAGGAGTAATTAATTACTGTGATATCTTTTTATCTAAATTGCTGGCCAGGTTAGCGAGTTCGCCTACTTACACAAAGGTCGCAGGTTCGAGTCCCACTTAGGGCATGGGTGTTGGTTTTGTTCAACAGGGTTTTTTCAATGATTTGAAGAGGTGTGGAATGACCATAGCCACCAAAGCACCCTGTAAACAAAAATACTACTACTAATCTAAAATGCACTTTTAATGTCAGAAGCAGCTGTCTTGAATTGACATCTACAACTCTTATTATTTAAATTGTCAAACACTAAATGAAATACTGGCCTACTTTTAAATTTACAAATTTTTAATAACTTGAGCTATCACACACTACATAAAATAAATAGTGTTTCCTGAGATATTTAATGGCATATTGCTTCAAAACCATGGTATAAGTAATAATTTGAAAGAAATGACTATTTGATGTAATTAACTAGGGTATTCAACCCTGTTTAATAGGTTAGAGATCACCTAGTACTCAGCCCACTGGCATGTGAAATTTCACACATTTGGGGGGCTGGTTCCTTTCCCTATGCTGCTTGCTGTTTCCCAAGGAAGATGTGATACCTGTAAAATGTCTCAGCTTGGGCCCTAGCCGGGTGTACCACTGTGTCAGAGGCACCCTGAACCCCCTTTGAGTAGTCATTTCCCCTACCCACTAGGCTACCATGATCATTTTGTATAGACATCCATGTTTTACCCATCATCTGATTCACTATCACTGAACTCATTACTTTCATGCAATAAATTAGGACATCACTCTCAATCAAAGTCATTACCTGCAATTGAAACAATATCCTCTGTACCTTCAAGTTCATTAGGAATTTAGTAGTTTTCAAACACTTGATCTAAATATTTTTTCGAATGTCATTCCAGCACTTAAGTACACATTTCCTTATGATAGTGGGAGGTCCTGTGTCACTCCATTTGTAGACAAAATGTCATGGTTCCTGGTTTTTGTTAGATTTCATGGTTATTTACCATGCACTGTGATTTTCAGTTAATTTTGATGTAACAAAATGCTTCAAATAATTTTTTCTCTAAAGTAGGAAGGGTCATATACAAACATAAATACTCACCTGTTGCAAACTACTTGATACTCATCTCTAAGGGACTGCTCTGATTCATTCGGTTAGTTGGTGAGAAGACTGTCTTGGCAACCATGTGGATTTTCCTTCACTTTGCATTATCTAATTTTTTTTATTGTTTAGTGTACATTCACATCAAGTGCGCATACTAGTCATGGCCTGGTAGGACTAGAGATGAGGAGTGAATACTGTCAAAAATTTCATTTAAAAAAATATCTTCATATTTCCCACAAATGCATATACTGTTGAATATGCAGCAATGTTATTCATCTTAATTGAACAGGTCTTTGTCCTATACACAAAAAAAATCTATGTTCGCAGTTTTATGTGCCACAGACATATCTTTTATCTGGGCAGTTGATTTCCATGTAACAGCAAAAATCACAAAATACCTTAAACATTTCTGAAAAATTTGGTAAAATTATTGATATTTTTTAAAGATTTTCAACCTTTCTCCTCTATTTGGCATGATTTTTCCATGTTCCTTAGCACTTGAAATTAGCCTCACTCTATGTACCCGAATATGTTTATAAAAAAGTGAGCTTTCGGACCAATTTGATATGCAAACAGTGTTTTATATATCCATCATCAAGTACTTAATGGGCAGTTTTACAAAAGGTATTTATTTATGAATTATACATCATTGGGAGTTCATTAAGAATCCATAAATGCCTTCGATGTTTGAGTTTTATATATATAGATTTATTTGGAAATTAGTAAAAATTAATTAAATTAATTTTAACTTTTCCTATGTTCTTTCCCTGTCAACTATGGCTGCTTCCATTAATTGTGTACTTACTTCACTCATGGCATGATCTGTTCTGAAATGTTGCCAGTGAGAAAAAACAAGAACAAAGGATTATTTTATAATCCTATGATTGCTGAATTGAATGTTATTTTGCACCCTGCTGAATCTCAGGAAAGAACTTTGGGTCATGACAATATCCGTGCTCATTCAAGGCTAACTAATGTTGCGTTCTATTCCCTTGGTGCAAGTGCTTTTGCAAAAATGTTAGGGGATTTAATTTTCCTATGGTGTTAACGTTTGTAAGCTTTTCTGTATAAGCAGTTGGAAACTGCTGAAATTTGAGGCACCAATGACTACTTTCCCTCAAATCAACTATGCTTTTCCTCTTGCCCGTATGCTTGCTGTGTAATTAATTTCCTAAGGTCATAATTGATGTGTGCTTCTTTAACTGTTCCAATGGTAGTTTTTATGGTGCTATTCCATAGTTTTAGGTGGATTTTTAAAAACCATTTTGGGATCATTGAAATATTGGTTACTCCTGAGTATTTTGTCATGTAATATTATGTTGATTACTTTAATATTTTCACGTCAATACTTTGAACAAATGAGTGGTGTTCAAGGGTGTGTTTTTTTGCTAACCATAAGTGTATTTTTAGATTTCTTAAGATCTCCAAACCCATTTGATGAATTGGGGAACGTATCAATGTCAGGCTTCCTTCCGTTGAAGTGTGAGGTTATACTTGTTGGCCAAAGAAATGAAGTGATGAAATTTAATCTAATTAATGTGTATAAACTTTCAGTATTAATTTAATTCCTTCTCTGTAAACTATGGGCACAGCATTTTTAGTTTCCCATTGCACTTTTTAATAATTTTTATTTCCACCTATCAAACTGCATAATGCAGTGATGTCCATCGAAGTTACGAACTCTGACTAGTGTGTGGTTCATTTATGTCAAGGTTCATAAATTGATTTTATTAGTGAACAAGTTATTTCCATATTTGATTTTGGTACAGATGATATTTTTATATAAAATATTTCGATGGTTATATTTGATAACTATTGAGAGTACTTAAGCCAAATATTTGCCGCAAGCATTTTTCTGCTGTATGTTTGTGTTTTGTGTGTGCATGTAATTTTCACAAAGTTTTTGTCGACTATATTTAAGAGATAATAAATCCTTACATACAATTCAGTAAATCTTTTTTTCTAAATGGAAATTTGGATGCAGACCTGGATTCTCCAACCCTAGTAAAATATATTGAATTATTCAAAGGCTTATAACAACTAATATTAACTTGAAAATCACCTAAACATGAAGATAATGTATACTTTGGGAATTCACTGGCTTGATTACTTGTTGCTGTACCATAATTATCTCTGACGGATGAGCTATTAGCTATGAAACTGGACTGAAGGAAGAACCTGCAGCTAATGTAAGGGATGATCTAGAGACTGCTTGTTAGGAGGCAAACCTGTTTGGAGAGTGAATTTGACTTTGACTTGAACAGTGCTTCATCACTCTACTACCCTTTGTTAAGGCTCACAAAACTCTTTCTCCCAATTGACGGTTACTGGCTGACCAAAATATTGCTATAGGAGTCTCTAGATTGCCTTTATATTAACTAAAGGAGGCTTAGGATCCTACTGAAGGGTTTGCTTCACAACAAGGAGTCTGTAGTTCACCTCTGAAATTGACTACACGTTTCTTCCTACGTGTCTATGCTCATTTAATATGTCTACTATAATGTGCATTTATCTGAACTCTTATCAAGCATATACAGAACTTTTTGCTTATGAAAGTTTCTTTGCTGCCCACTTGGACTGGCAACTGTAAAATTGAAAATGTGTCTGTTCAAATCTCTACTCCAAAACTAAGAAATCAGATATTTTTAGCATACTTCTTTCCTTCTACCACAAAAGTCAAGGCATTCCATGGCATAGAAAAGGGATAAGGCTCTATACCAGAGGCATGGAGCCAAAGGTAACATCTCATAAGGTGTAGGTGTCTACAAGACTGACACCATTGTTTGAGAGCTGATATTGATAATTAGCAGTGTAAAAAAAATTAAGAAAATTAGTAAAATTGAAAATCTTGTTTGGGTATTGTACTTTTTTATTAGCACGGACCAAAATGGATCCTCTTGAGACCATTGCAGGTATCTTACTCCAAACATAATCACAGATGAATATAATTATGACAACTATATAGTTGTCATAACTTTGGTACTATATTGAGAATGAATTGAGGTAATTAGAATATGTGCATAGGCAGAGAGCAGTCTGCACATCCTCTGCAGTTACTCTCTTCTTTGCCACCAGTTTCTCTTGTACTTACCTCCAAAATGATAGGAGATTTTACATACAGGAATTAATTGCACTCATCTAAACAAAATCATACAAAAGTTTGAGCTTCTCTTGGCTTGAACTGCCAATGCTTCATATCTGGCTTAAAAGTCATCATAAACTTTGTCTCCATGAGTTGATGAAGTCAAATATAGTTCTTCTTTGACTGATTTTTAGTGGTTGATGATGTAGATATTTATTCTGTAAATGTAGACAGAAAATATTTGACCAAAATGTGCATAGCTTTTCACACAGCAAATGCTGGCTGGAAAATACACCTGAGGGGAACCAGAGGAAGAGCAGTGAAGTGTTGATCAGCTCAGCTCGGAGTTCAAATCTAGACTAATGCCTTCAACGATAACCTTACTGCCAGGAGAAAACCCTTGAGGCAATCTCGATATGTGACTCTGAAAGAGAACATGAAATGATGACCATTGGAAAGAGGGGAATTATGATTCTTTGAGAATATGAGCTATTTCCCACCACAACTCAAAGTATATCAGTCCATTAATAATATCTATTGTCAGATTAAGGAATTCACATTTATTTTCTTTTAAAAACATGAAATGATAATTTTTTTTGACTTTCACATGAGATATGAATGAGAATGATCTTATCAACTTTTATTTGTGTAGCAATAGTAATCTGGAAACTTGCAGAAGATTTCCTTCAGTGTCATTTACTAAATGTACATGTAATACTGCAAAATTGACTATAATGTGTGCATGACCATATTCTGATAACTTCCAATCTTTTACTATATGTACACCACCAAAACAAATATCTGACTCTGAAATCAGGCTTTAGTTTCTTTATTTCCTGTGGTATCAAATGTCATTATTATTTATCATTATTTAAAATATCTATCTAAAATTGAAATACAGGGTGCGGCACATGAATCCAGACAAATTTCAATTTGAATTTCCCGCCATATCGTAGTTTCATCAGAGGTCGCGATTGGCATTCTTGAAAGCCATAGGCGTCTAGTCAACAGTCGTAATCTCAAAATGCCCGATATGTTACGTACAAGTGGGGAGTACAACCGACGAGCCGTGATTATCGAAAGTCTTCATGCTGGACGTTCGGCGACTGAAATCATTTGATTCTTCGGGTACCCCGGATCAACTGTTTACGATATTGTGAATAAGTACAATGCTTCTGAGAAGTCTGGGGAAGGTTCCACTAACCCGGTGAGAAAATCTCATTCGAAGGATCACATGTCACGAACGGCAGCAGTCGTGGAAAGAGCTCAGGTGCTGATTTCGGAGGACCCGGAGCAATCGTTGAGGAGATAGGCGTCAGTGTTGAGTGTCAGCGAGTACACAATAAAGGTGTGACAGATGCTCTCTGAATCTGCCAAAACAAAGCGGGCTGCTTGCTGCAAACTTTAATTGAGTTCTTTGAAAAACGAAGTGGCCGGGCGATTCAGATTCTTTTCTGCTGAAATGATTTTCACTGTTGACGTAAAGGTCAAACTGAAAAATGATCGCTGGCTTGCCCACGACCCCGAGGATGTCCCGATTGTTGCATGAACAAAATTTCCAGTTAGCGTTCATGTCTTGGGAGTTGTGTCAAGTGAGGGTGATATCATGCCGTAACATTTCTTTGTAAAAGGACAAACCCTCAATAAAGAAGTGTATCTGCGTGTTTTGAATGATGTCATGAAACCGTGGATGGTAACTGTGACCTCAGGAAGGCAATATGTCTTCAGCAGGACAGTGAACCGGCTCGTACGAGCCATTTAGTCCAAAACTGGCTGTCAGATAACGTGGACATGTTCTGGAATAAGGAGTTTTGGCCCTCGAATAGCTTAGATTTGAACCCCCTTAATTATTATGTTTGGAGCGTAGTCGAAAGGGTTACTAACAAGACAAGACACCCTAATGTCGTATACCTACACAATGCTATCGAAGCAGCATTTAGAAATATGGACAGCGATGTTTTAAAAAGACCGTGCGAGCGCTTCAGGCCTAGGATGGAGACATCATTGCAGCTGAAGGAGGTCATATTGAGTAATTTTACTCTTGGCTGGTGCCACAATTTCTACGTAGAAGAATTTTCTGTTTCATTTAAATTTTGAGTGAATAAATTTTCTTTGAAAAAAAAATTTAATTTGTCCGGATTTAAGTGCAGCACCATGTAGTTTTCAATGGCTCCTTGTAAAGGTTTGCTGTAGGTGTATTCCATGACAGTTCATGATCAAGGTGGATACCCAGTAACTTTACTGCTGTACAATTGTCTTTAAAGTCACAAAAAATAAGATTCATCAAAAGTCTGTTGAAAACCAAAGTTGTAGACGCTGGTTGTTTAGCTTGCAAGAACAGAGCTTTCAGTTCCTGTCCTTTACCTTGCACTATATTGGAGAATCGCCTGTGAAATTCCAGAACTACGAGAGGAGTTCTAAAAGTTCTCGGCCTGAAAAAAAAAACACTATTATTAAAAAAAAAGAAAATTTATTTTTCAACATAGTCTCCTTTCAAATTAATACACTTAGTCCAACGACTTTCCGACTTTTTAATGCCCTCAGTAAAAAAATGATTTGTCCAACCCTGCAAAATAAGCATGTGTCTCAGCTTCAACTTCGTCATTTGATGTGAATTTTCGTCCAGCAAGTCATTTTTTCATATTTGGGAACAGGAAGTAATCGCTGGGTGCCAAATCAGGTGAATATGGTGGATGCGGAAGCACTTC
>WURS02066298.1:0-10546 GCA_011762765.2 Rhinocypha anisoptera | reverse complement strand
GTTTGGCTAATTATGTCTCATTTTCCTGACAAAATAAGTGATCCTGTTCCATTAAATTTTCAATGTCTTCTTTTGCAGCATGAGAGTTGTTGAGAAGAAAATTTCACTGATCCATAACAAGAACTCTTCCTCCTTATCATCAAAAGGACCATACTCGCTTTACCACAACAAAACACCAACTGATTTTTACTCTATATTAGGGAACTCCATATCTAATGGTTGAAAAAAATTCACTGCTTTTAACATTCTATGTGTAAAAGGCATCATTACCTTTTCAATCTTCACAAAAACAAGTTCAATACCTTACCTAATGCCATAAAGAAGGCTATACACTACAGTAATATTTAAAGTACACATAATTATTCTTAATAATGGTTTCTATGGAAATGACTACCTTGTGTTGCTTTTCCTCTGGAGTATCTGCATCACTGTCGCCGCTCTCTGTAGAGGATGAGTCTAAATTGAAGATGAAGGAGGAACTGCTGTCTGAGGAGTCTTCAAGGAATCGGCCGTCATTGGAATCAACCTGAAATAGATTATTTTAATCATCCAATGTATTACATATATGTATGCATGTACATTTTTAATTGTATTAGAAGAAATAATTATTCAGGGATCCATAAGTTCTAATCTGATATTAAATTACAACTAAAAAATTAAGGCATTGCTTATGTGACAATTTCAAAATTAATGCAGCAAAATTATGATACTATATATTCATCCATTTTATTTAATACTAAAGAAATACAATCCACTAATAGGAGTTTTAAAAAAGGACTTGTTCAAAAGGAGGTCCTTTATATGGAAAACTATTATCCCAATGAGAAGGTGTGTTGACAATTAACTAATTTAATGGAAAATAGTGAAACTTGGATAATGTAAACCTAATGGAACGCCTTAAAATATTTGATTAAAATGAAAAAGTGACAAAAATTATTTCATTTCATTTATTTATATTTCTGTTGGTCACAAATTGACAAAAAAATCTAAAATGTAAATTAAGTCAGTAGAGTAATATACATGAAAAAAATAATATTCAAATATATAAGCTATGCAGGAGAACTAATAAGCAAAAGGTGTAAAAATACAACAAACAAATAAAATTGAAGTACACATGTACATGAGAGTGGGAGGCGGTTTAAGAGCCGGCCGGTGAAGTTAAAGGGGGGAGAGGGACATTTAATCCGGTGAGCCACGTTGCGTACCGTTAGTGGGGAAGCACTGGCTTGGAAGCCTGCGAGACTTTTTCACAATGCTGATCCCATGATTTCTTCCATTGAAGACATTCGAGTGTTTTTCTCGTATAGGATGCGTCTATGGAAAAAAGTGAAAGGACGACTTTATCATTATTAATGGCATTAGTTTTATGCACATTTTTTGTCGAGAGATAAACTGTAAGTCATTTCATGACATCCGGATAAAGTATGGATTTTGGGTGCTTCAATTTGATTTTTAAAAATTGAGTCCTAAAATTTAAATTCGATTATTTGTCACCAAATTGTAAAAATAAAACCTAGCTCGTGAATATAGAAACAGCAATTCATAAAAACTTGAAAAATCATTATTGACTTTTTTATCGAGCAGTTTCATTAATGACCCTTCTGGATTGCATCGTTTACATGCGATGCTGATAAATTAGGATTGTACGTAGTGTATGTGTACGCAGAAATAATTATCAGAATGGAAAGGTGAGATGAAATCGTTCATGAATTTATATGGAATGTCATATCATACGTAAATATAAAAAAAAGTGCTAGAATCAATGTCCATTTATTTTTCCGGGTTTACTTTAAAAGAGGACAATATTAAGAGAAAAAGAAAGAGCAATTATCCAGCAGGAATAAATTCTGTTATTTATTTTTTGAGGAACACTATTATGTGCTCCTCCAGTTTTAATATTGATTTATTGAATGTTGCCTACACAATGTTCGTCCTTCAGTTGCATATTGTGATCGTTCGGTTGTAATGTAACAATTGGACGAAAGATGGTGGTTAACTTGATGGACATAAGATAAAAATGGGGTAATGCAAAGTGGTAGTAAGAAGCGCTACGTTACGTAATGCTAAATATAAGTGATGAAAATTTCCTTTTCATCGTATTCTTCCTTATTTTCGAGGTTTTTTACACTTTGAATTTATTTAATATTTCAGTGATATAAAATTCTATTAAACAACAAACAGGATTCCTGCAATTCAAACACTTCATTTTACTTCTCCCTCTGCCCCCCCCCCCCTGCCACAAGTTTCAGTACACCATTCTTTTATGTCTGACGGCGTCGTCCCGTTCTGCCCCTCGTCGCCGCTAATTTCAGCGCCGGCTTTGCTCTCTGAGTTGGATTTTGTTCCGGGGATTGCCGCAGGACAGTGATGGATCAAGAAACCTAATCAATGGCGACGCATACTCCCCAAAAACCCATCCTCTCATTTCTCAGTCCACGTCTCCCTTCCCCACTCTATTTCGATCCCAAACGCGGTGCGCTGCACAACAAAACTCATCTTTCTCTTGTTCCAGCCCCACAGGCTCTTATTTACGTGTAGGTAAGATCATTCTCACCGCGGGATTTACTTCATTTATACGAATTTTATATTCATTAAATTATATACCTATAATGACGTTTTTATGTTCAAATCCTTGCCGTTATTCAGATAATGAAAAGTATTTCTTAATCATCAATTACATCTGGTCGTCAATATTCTGATTGGTTAGCACCCATAATTAATATTTGCCATTCTTCTCTGTTGTTTGTCATTCTTTCCATTTCTTTGTAACTTCTTTCTCCAAAATCTTCCATGATTTGTTAAAAAAATTGTAACCTTGTTATTCCGTTGCTCCTTTTGTCTTCAATTTTTCCTTCCATTAAATTAATGATAAACATGTTGTTTATATATATATCCAAACCGGTTTCCTCATCTTAGTTTTACGGTGTCCAATAATCTCTCTTCTTCCTTTGACTTTCGTTGGAACCTCTTCATTCATTATGATATCTTTCCATGATATTCTTCCTGCTGTCATCCAGCACCACATTTCTAAGACCTCTATTCTCTGTTTTCTTCTTTTGTTATTGGTCCAAGTTTCTGATTCATATAGGATATTTTCCATATGAAGCTTTTGATGAATTTATTTTTAACCATATAGTAAAGAACACTTTAGTCTATGGTTTAAAGTTTCTAATTAATTAATTAATTTGCTCTAATGACTTAAAGGTCTTTGTATTTAGATGCTATAACTGTTTTTCCTATGGAAGGCAATTATTGCATTGGTTATTAACCACAGTTGTTTTACTAGTTACACTCATAGTTGCCCTCTTAAATGGAATTCTGTTTATTCTTATTTTCGTTCACTGGCGTCCTTCATAGTGTTATTAATTCGTGGTGTTTATTGTGGTCTTATGTTACATATGTAACAAATTTCTATAGAATTTTATTTAAACCCACCTTCTGAAGATTTAGTGGCTACTGTACATTATTTTTGTGTTTCTCACTGACCACCTAATTTAACCTTCTTTTTCTTATGTCTTCGTACACTTCTCGCAGTCATCCAAATATGAACTACCCTGTTGGAGATATAATTCATTGTGAATCCCTGTACTATTTTCCCACCAGTAACTTTTTCTGAGGAAAGTCATTGCTCTTCAAAAATATCTTTCGAGTGAATTATTGTGTGGTCTTCCTAGGTTTCCGTCAACATTTCGATAATGTGAGATCCGCAAGAATTTCTTCGAAACACAGGTATAAATGGGAAACATAACGCCATGGAATATTCGAGAACAATTTCTTCAGTTTTATTTTTGAAATAATGTGGTTACTGTATTTTTATGAGGAACATATTGCTTCTTCTATATCTAATGATACTGCTGCCAAAGGAATTATCCCATTAGGTCATGTATCCATTCCCATTACCTATTCAATGCTGTATTTACCTTGATTTATGCGACAATAGTCAGTTTATTATGTTTGACATTAGTTTAAGGGGTCATAATTGTTAATTTCCATTTGTTGTATGGCCGTATATTCTTCAGATATTTCCCCTTATGTACTTGTGTTATTAAGATAACTTATTTGTCTCTACTGGGGCACAAATGTTTTATTTTTATCTTTGTTATAAATATATATATATACATACATATTTATTTTAATTTACATAGAGATCCATTTTCACCCACTCTCCATTCTAAAGATGGATCCTTAAGGTGGTTTAATATCCGCCGAAAAGTTAAAAACTCGAATTTCTTTATTTTTATGTTTGTAAATTTCTCGCCAATATTTATTCACATCCGCGAACAAACTTGAGGAAATATATATATATACACACATAACAAATGATAGAAAATTGGGAAATGGATAGAAACAAATAAAAGAACGAACTCGATATTGGTGAGGAAAGATGGAAGCCATTTCCAACAGAAAAAAATATATATATGAAATATTTTAAATACGTACGTTTGCAAAATACTCGATTCTTACAGTAATTCTCACCATCACCTTTTATGGAAAATTCATGTAATAGAATTTTGTTTTATGCGAAGAATCGACGGTTATCGTCAGTTAGCACATCTTCATATCACAGAAAAAACCCTATTGAACAAACACAATACTCATGACCAGTGCGGGACCCGAACTTATTTTTTTATGTGGTTTCAAGTCTGGTCAGCACTGTTAGGCTCTTCAGTCCGGGAAAAAAGGTAAACAGGGATAAGAATGGAAGGGTAGGAGGATGTTTAGGCTCATAAGAGCCATTAAATAATGTTTCAACTAGTGAAACTATGTTTATTTCCCCGACTCCCGTAACCTTTTTTGTTAGTCAGCTAGCACGCTACCCACAGGCTAGCCGGCAATTCATATTTCACTGTTATAACGATAAAATATTCATCAACCTCTACACGATACTTCGCAAACCACCGTAATGTCGTGTGGAAGAGACTTTTGAAACACCAACCATGATATTGAATATATTATTACAAGATTGTGTTTTCCTTATTTCTTTGTCTTTGCGTGTCGCGTATTGTCATTGGGCGATAGTACTTAAATATATCGGCGAGACACTCTATCTCTCTTATTTTATGTCATTGATGACCTATTTATATGTCGGGGGATTGAAATATTACAATTATAACAGGTATTTCTAAAATGCCAACATAACTTTTCAAAATTTGTTTGGATGTTTCCTTAATTATATTTTGGTGTGTGTGTGTGCAAACTACTAGTCTCTCTCATGTGTGTAGAAGCATACTAGAAGGTCTGGAGTCCACACTGTGTAATTATATTTTTTTTCAATGCATAGGCGATTTTCAACTTGATTATGAATATAATATTTTTAGTAGTATATCACATGTATACCCTTATACTGCTAACCTATTTCATTGAAAAGATGTATTTCAGTCATTTGTTTCTCCAGGCTCCTGTTTTGGCAAATGCTATTTTGAGATCTGTTTATAAATGTCATAATTATTTTCTAAGTAAAGAGTAGATTTTTAATCCAACATTAGAACGATACTTATTTATTTAGGATCCGTGTGATGACTTTCTTTACTTGTATTAGTAAGTTGCTTCTCTATTCTAACACTGATGTTCATTTTAACCCAGAGGCTAATGGCGCAGTAAAATAGCTACATCATGATATTTCTACTATGGCAAGTATTAATTTTCAATAATCAACACATTTATTAATGATGTGATGCTGTTTTTATTACTCAAATAATGAGGATATGCTTACTGAAAAACCTTTATTGCTGTCCTATTTATTTAATTAAAAATACCAGGGATGAGGCAGTGAGTTGGGTAGAGCGCTAAAAGTACACTATATTTCCTTAAATTTATTAATACAGCAGTTAGTATTAAAGTGCATATATGTAATTTAATAATCTTAATATCACAATCTGACAATCATTTGTGATTTAAAAAAAAATATAAGGTAGACCTGAAGGGAAGGTGAGCTAAAACTTGAAGTCATTCCCCTAGCAACGCTTAAATAATTGCAACTTTGGCTTTTATTGCCTTCGCAGTCATAAACTAATAATGCAAGGAAAATGGGAATACCCGTGGAAAATAAATCCCCATTGGGCACGACAAAATTTCAGGTGTTTTGATCGCTGAGGTTTTCACGGAATGAAGTAGTTTCCACAACTGCAGTTAAAGGCCCGGTATCGTTACTTGCCTTCAGCACTTGAGCTTCAACATTCATTGGTCACTTTTTGTCCGTATTCTCTTTCTTACTACATATTATATTTACATTTTCATTTCTCGCGCACTTAAATTAAACCTGTTTCTGCTTGCAATTCAACAGTTTTCAAAAATTGACCTCCTAAGCATCAAAATCATGACCGAGTTTCGTACTAAAATACATTTTTTATATCTCACATTTCCTGATTTCCAGCAACATTTCTTCCTATTCGATCGTAACATCGACTTTATATCCCGCTTTGTTGTAGTTGTGTGTTAGAGGTGAGAATTTAATATATTTAAATAAAATTACCTCCACGCATTTTATCTAGCTCCACGAAATTCAATTTCTCGCTTTTTGTTGGGAGTCATTATGGGTGTCATATGGTTTTTCATACATTTCACGGTGAAAAATTTCTCTAGTTTCTCAACTAAATCATTTTATAACCAAATTGCGATTTTTATGTGTGACAAATTATTATTTTAACTCCTCCTCTGTTTTAATGATAAAGTGTAATAGTGTAAGTTATATTTATTTGCGGTCTATTTTGAAGGTACCCCTGAATATCCCTTTGAACTTTTCATTAACTCGGTCGACACTAGTTAATTTGTATCTCCAAGTTGAGACTCGACCTTTTTCCTTTTGCTTATAAAACGGACGGGGTATCCACCAGATTAAGCTATCCCACCGGAGCAATTGATTAATTTTTACAATACATCAGATATCGCTGCTATCTTCAATACCGCATATATATTTAAATCAAATTTCGCATTGAAAATAACTCAGTCCGCTCAGCTTTCCTAGTTTTAATTCATGAAATTCTTTATTTTATATTCAATAGTGTATACAAACGTTATTACTGAGTTTAATTCTAAGGTGGATTTGTTGGTAGAAGTTAGAGCTCATCTAGTACTAAGGCCAACGACGCATCGTGGGGCTTTGCACGTTTCTTTTTTACTAAGCCTTGTCACTCTCGTGACGGTGAAAAGTCACAAATCAGGGTATGTGGGCCAGTACATTTCCCTGTGCCGACTCCCCACGAAGACGTGGTACCCAGAAAGGCACTGTTTGATTTTTAGCTGGAATTGTTCCAAGACGTCACCGGGACTTGAACTCGGGTCTCCCGGTCATTAGCCAAGCTCCATAACCATGTAGTCCACCGCCTCACTGTCTACTATACAAAATTCATCGCCCTTAAGACATCCGTTTTCATTTAAAGATATTTACCTATATACCACGTATTTAGTATTTTTATTGATTTTATTACATTCACGTTTCAGGGAAGATTTCCTGTGTTAAAAAAATTATAATATTATAGCCCTGTATTAGCACCATAGGTCATGTGCAATTATAAATGAGAAAGGTTCCTGAACATTTCCCGTTATGTGTGGATGATTACACTTTTAGAAACAGACTTCTCGGTATTTCATTGACGCATGACTACATTTCAGGGCTGCACCGCATAGTTGCAGCCATGGAGTTTTTGACCCATTGGAGTTTCCGAAAGGATCTCATTCTGCTCATGCTTAGAAGAGGCATCGCTTTTTTTCTGGCCGTCAATCTTCCGATTGTTTGGAACCCATAATTTTTGTTATTCATTCCACTCTCTGGTGTTTGCTATTCTTCATTTCATTGTAACTTCTCTTTCCAACATCAGCATCTATTTATCATTAGATACTTCTTCAAACATTTGATTTATTTCGCAGATATGACTAGTATTCTTAACCATATGGTTATGTGAAAATGGAAGTTATTTTTCATAGAATTATTATGAAAACGCTGTGAAAATAGAAATTTAGTAAGTAAGTAATTTCCTATGATTCTGGGTAAAGTGAGAGTTAAGTTATTGAACTATAAAATGCACAAAAAATACTGTATCAGTTTATTCTGATTAATGAAATATTATACAATGCTTAAGTCAAAGAAAAACATAATGTTAAGGTACAACTTTTTGATCAAAAATGACATGGTGTATGACATTTGTTTTTCAAAATACTCTTTAGAACTTTTGTATACTTTCATGTAGAATTGTTTGCAATCAGAATCACAAAAAAAGTGTTTCGGCAACGTTGTGTTCTCTGATAACCAGTAGTCACCCTTCAATATTTTTCTTGAGACTCTTACCATTGTATTTCTCCTCTTTACATTATTTTCCTTACTCTATGAAAGACTACCTACCGTTTTTCGATCGAACTTCCATTTCCTTTCCAGTCCATCCTTCCTCCCACCACAGTAGCTACTTTTCTTCCATCCTCGTATTACCCAGCATTTCCCTCCGCCCTGCTACCACAGGATCAGTCGCCGCTACTGCTTTCCTATTGGTTTGGTCTCTTTCGAAGTGGGGGAGGTCTGGTGAAATGGGTGGGTTGGCAAGGGCGATGACTTTTTTCTTCCTCTTCTGCCGTTGTCGGGGTTAGGGGATTGGGGAGGAGATTGGAGCTCGGAGGGATGGTGGAGAGGACCGAATTCCGGGACGTTTCATGTGTTGAACGATGGAGGAAGAGGGAAAGGCAGAGAGAGAAGAGTGGAAAGAGATGCCGGGTCGTGCGGATTGGAAGAGCTGAAGATGGGGTGGAAGTAGAGGGAGGGAGGATGGAGATGAGTTTGTTTTGAAAAGACTTGGAGATTTCTTTTTCCTACCTGCTTCCCTCACTGTCTCCTCTTTTCTCTGATGAACTCTGTGAAATCCTCTCGCCCGTCATCATTCAATAACTATTCCACTTAACCCTCTGAATTGACACTTACCAAGAAAATGATAGGGCGGAAGATATGCAGTTTGTTCTGTTTTTCCACAAGTGAGTTGCGTTAACATTTTTCACATACTCTGAGCATATGATACTTTCTTGATATTCTTTACTTTGTTACTCCTTTGATATTTTATTTTTGGAGTCTAATACGAGTTAATATCTTTCGGTCAAAAATGTAACAGGATTAAACATTATTCCCTCATGGGCACACGGTGCACATATTTCTTATAAATCGTAAAATTAATAATTGCAAAGCTTCTTCTGTAAAGAAACCATGCTTCTGTACATATCTTTGCTGAAATATTTTAGTAATCGTACAACATTTACAAAGAAAGATATTTAATTCTAAGATAAGCTTTCTAAGATATTTAATATTCCGGTATTAATAAATTATTTTTGATTTTTAAGTGCATGCGTATTACTTATTAATATAAGTTATTTTTTTACCAAGAGTGAAACCATTAATTATCGGATTAAAGGTAATTAATCTATTACAATTGGAAAATTGGATCAAAATATTAAGCAGCTATTTTACAATAGAAGAATAGATAATATTTCTTTATTTTGAGTAGGGTACTCATTAAACTCATTGAGGAGTTTGGTGAGAAAGTTCCTCTTCAATGTTATTTTTGCGTGTAAATTTTACCTGAGAAAATTACCATCATCAAACATCAATGGCGGCAAAATAAACAGTTATATTGACTTCACTGAATTAGGGAAACTATTTCATTATTTTTTAAACATTACCTCTAGTTTAATTTCGAGATCCACGCTCGAGCGAACTTGATCAACAGCATACAAAAAGAGAAAAAAAAGAATGTTTACTATCTCGGTTTCGTTATAAAAACTGTACTCGGAAACACTCGCCTACTCTCCCTTCTCCAAAGGCCGCGATTAAGAGGGAAGGTGCTATAGAGAGAGAGGAAAGAGAAAGAAAAAAATAGAGGTTTGTGAGTTAGTAGACAGCGACGACGAGTAGACGCCATCTTTCGGAAGTCATAACTTTACAAAACCGTTAAAAACTTTCAGTCCAATCCTTCGCTCCCAGTGAACTGTTATCGTCAGAGTCATTCCCTGAATCCATTTTCCGCTCCCCTCCCACACTCCCATTCTATATACCCCTCTTCGTTTTCACGGGAATTTAAACAATTGGGCAATTCCGCTTCTTTCGAAAGGAAACCATTCCAATGGACGGGGTCGTACACAATAGTAATAATAATAATATCTTTATTGGTCACAGGGGATATGCATGTAGGTACATATATAGGACCCTTTAGAAAAAAATTTAAACAATAAAGAGAGTACAAAAAATATCTTTTAAAAAATCAGCAAAAATAAATTACAACACATAATTCGCGTCATTTAAATATTCATTTACCGAATAAAAACAGTGATTAAGCAGATACTATTTCACTGCCATTCATAATTTCATTGACTCTGTCTTTGAGGGCCTTGGTCATCATCTCAATACTATTGGCTATGTATAGGGTAAATATTCTATATACATATATATTGGTTCGAACACTAGTGGAACCTACAGAGACACAGGACACAAAAAGAAAGAAAAAGTGGTGAAGAATTTTCGGTGGCACCACCACCTTCGTCTGTTCAGGAGAGAATGACCTGAATGACCTCATTC
>WURS02066287.1:0-10547 GCA_011762765.2 Rhinocypha anisoptera | reverse complement strand
CGTCCCCCGACGGCGACTCTTTGAACGTTGCCGGAGTAATCCGGCTAACACAGAGTACCGAGGGTCGGTGGGAGGCCGTCGGGCGGCACCAGTTTAGGTCACGAGGACACCAAAGAAGAGACGAACAAGGGCGACGAGGCCGAAGCGCGGGCGCAGGAGAAGCCCGGCAAGAGCAGGGGTGACGGGAGAGAGATCGCGGCGGGCGTGACGTCGTCGGGGGTGATAAAAGAGGTGGCGGCTTACGCCGGGGAGGAAGCAAGGTGCGTGAAAAGGACAAACGAGTCTCCGGAGGACGGGGACTCTTTGAAGAAGGTGAAAAAGTCAGAGGGGGAAGTGAAGTGCGGCGGCGAGGCCGTGGAAGTTAGCGAGGCAGTGGAGGAGCCCGTCATGTACGTGACGGGCGTCGGCTCGGGCAAAGAATGTGACACTGGGAACACCAGGAAGGAAGACGACGAAGGGAAGGAAAAGGAGGAGAAGGTGACGGGGGAGGAAAGAGAGGGGAGGGAGACGGAGGAGAAGAGGAAGGATTCCGTTCCCTCCACATCCACAGATATCGGGAGTGTACTTAAGCCTTCGGACAAGATAATACCTCGGAGCTCACCACAAACTTTACCCGTTACTCCCACCAAGCCTCCGTCTGTCGCATCCAAAGATTCTCCCCCAAAGCCCGCTTCATCCAGTTCAAGTAACCCCAAAGAGTCTTCCAGTTCACCCACCTGTGGAGATGCAAAGGTCAGTCCAGACAAGAATAAGTTAACCCACTGTAGCACATCAGGAAAAGTCATCAGCGACACCATAGGGATGACACTGGATCCCACTAAGAAGATCCTGTCGTCGCCCAGCCGATGGGATAGCAGGGAGAGAAAGGGCCTCACATCGGAGCCCACAAGCAGTAAGCCTGGATCGAGCGAGGTGTCAAGTCCCTCCTCGACCGTCAAACCCCCGGTTGAAGATTCTCCCAAATCCAGCTCCAGTACTCCTCAGTCCTCCAACTCGAAAGGAGACTCGAAAGCTGCTGACTCATCAAAGTGTGTATCTGATCCATCCCGGAAAAATTTATCTCCTCCAAAGGCTCCTGTCCAACCTAGTGCAGAGGGGGACGTGTCGGCAAAGGGGAGCGGAAACAAGGCTTCTGAATCAACTAGTTCAGGCAAAGACAATAAAGAAATGGCGCCCAAGGTTGCTTCTCCTTCCCCAGATAAAACATTCGAAGGAAAAGAGGCTGCATCGAAACCAGCTTCTTCTCACCCACCCGTGGGAGTTTTGAAGGACCCTGATGCTAACAAAGGTAGCGATGTGAAATCATCCGCGAGTCCATCAGTGGCCAAGGATCTGCCAAAGGCTGGTTCCACTAGAGTTGAATCGGCACTAGAGAAGCCGCCTTTATCAGGGGGGCCGCCGAAACAAATTGCTCCAAAGGTAGGTGCGTTGGAAGGGACAGGGTCTAAAATCCATAGCCCATCCTCTTCGAGTCCAGTAGCAAAACAAACCACTTCAACACCCGGAAGCACAGACACAAAAGTGTCGAAAGCTGACTCAACTTCGGCACCCCCGAAGGTACAGAATGCTCCCATATCAAAGCCTGCAGACATTAGATCTACCGCAGTCAGTTCGTCAACACCAAAAGTCTCCCTTCAGAGTAAGCCAGAGGGTCAGAAGGTGGAAGAAAGTGTGTCTGCTGCCGTCAGTTCAAAGCCTTGTGTTCAGAAATTGGAAGCGCCTTCGTCCAGTAAAGAAGGAAATCTTTCCAAACCCGTGACGGCAAAAGAAGTGCCACCGGCAGCTGAGGCATCCAAAGGCAAGATGCCCTCATCGTCCCCTGCCGCAAGCATATCTAAAATCAGTACAGAGCAACCATCTCAAGCAAAACCAGTAGTTCCTACAAAGCAGCCCATGCAAACTACCTCAAAGCCTGGGCCAAACCAGCCTTCATCTTCCAGGCCTCCCCTTGACAGGGGCCTTTTATCCAAACCGCCTTCGCAAGGAAGTGCAGCGGCAAAGCCTAATTCCTCCAATCCTCCAAGCATCGTGGGGAAACCATCTTCGACAGTGGAAGGACACAGAGAGGACAAACAATCCAAGACGCCGCCAAACCCTTTGCAATCCACTCCGAAGCCACCTCAAACTCCCCCCGTCAAAATCCCAACGCCACCCGCTGCAAATTCCCAAGGCTCCGTGTCAGATAAGAAGGCGGAGCTGGCCTCGATTCTGAAGAAGCCTGATCCAGGTCCGGGTGAGAAAAACATCAAAGCCACGTCAGGGCCACATCACGGGGATGTTAAGCCACCCGGGAAGACACATGGAACACCTGCGCAACCATTTAAGAAGGTGGACACGAAGTCTGCAACCGAGGCACTTAAAGATTCAACGGCATCGCCTCAGGTTAAAATATCCAGTGAGGTAAAGACTGACCCAAAAACATCTGAATCAAAGGAACTCTCTCAGACAAAATCTACTATTTCAAAACCATCGGAAAATGCTTCAAAGTTAGTAAAGGAACCTATAAGCCCAAACCCTGAGAAAGACAAGTTACCCATTGGAAGCTCTGACGCTAAGCCTCAACTTAAGGATACGTCGACCGCAGCGTCTAAAGCAAGTGAAAGCCCAGCGATGGCATCATCAAAGGAAATTGTCAAAGGTGTCTCGACGGCACCTTCTCATCCTCCCTCGACGCCTTCTGGGGAAACTGCAAAAAGTTCGCTTGAACCATTGAAAAAACCATCACCCGACACAAAAGTGCCTCCAGTCATATCAGATAAAGCAACCACTTTACCTGGTGGACCTTTACTTAAACCGGTGGATAGCAAAATAGAGTCAAAATCATCCTCTGCTAGTTCTAGTATTTCTGACAAACCTAAGGATGGAGTGAAAACAGTGACTGGTGGAGAGAAGCCGTCACCTGGTGTAGTTTCTGCGAGTGCTGGTTCCGTAGCTCAGAAGATTAAGGCTTTGGAAGAGAGTAGCAGTAAATCACAGGGATTGTCTACTATGACATCAAAGGCTGTAGCAGGTAAAGAAGCAGCATTGCCATCGTCCACGAAGCCATTATTATCTTCGGTGGAAAAACAAAAAATCCCCGACCTGATACAAGGCAAAGCATCCGCGCCCACCACTGTTAAAACTGAAGATAAGCCTGCCATGAACAAGGCCTCTCCTTCGCCCCCACCTTCAAAACCTGAGGATAGAAATAAGAAAACCAGTCTGGATGCTGCTACCCCTGACACAAATAAATTGTCGGCAGCATCCGAATCACTGCAAGCTGCACCAGCTAAATTAACTGGTAATGCTAAGGGAGAACTCGAAACTACAAAGTTGCCACCCAGTACTTCTAAATTGCCGCCGGTGAAAGCTAACTCAGGGGACATCAAACCAGATTTGAAAGCTACGGACGTAAAGGTGTCATCTGCCATCTTGAAAGAAAAAGAGTTGTTGCCAAAGGATGTTTCCAAAGAGTCAGGATCAAGCATGACCGCCAAATCCGCAACCGTAACCATTCCTCACGTGAAGAAAGACGATGAGAAACAGAAGGGAATTGCAGGACAGCCCCAGCGCAAGGAGACGCAAGACATGGCATCGGTCGTTGTTACCCCAAAAGCAAAGGAGACACTCGGGGTGGTTAAAGAGACCAAGGACCCAGAACCTTTGGTGAAACCCGTATGTGGAAAACCTCCCTCCGCAGTGCCTTCGGTGGCACCAGGCTTGTCATCTCAAGAGAAGGACAAAGAGGTTCGAAACACGCCATCTTCTCAGGATCCTAAGAAGACAGAAGTGGGATTGCTTCCATTGCTGCCCAAACTAGATCGTTCCGAAGGGCAATCGGCAGCGATCAATAAGAATGCGGACAAGGAAGTGAAAGGTAGTGTCTTAGTGAGTGACTTGAGCACGAAATCTAAATCGCCTTCCTTGGAGAACAAGAGGGAAGGAATTAACGTTCCTTCACAGGATGCTTCAGTCAAGAATGCTCCAAGTCCTCCCAACAAGCCCCAGTCCGAGAAGATTGAGCATAAGGCAATATTATCAGTTCCCAAAGTGGCCGAACCCATCTTGCCGACCCCCTCCTCAGGGGCTCACGTGCCCATCAAATCCCCCCCCAAGGAGCCACCTCCGTCGTCGAATAGACCTCAGGCACCTTCAAGTTCGGAGAAAAACAAGGATGGTTTTCAAAAGACACTGACACCACCGAAGGAGACAGAGCCTTCATCCGTCAGTCAGAGGAATTTGTCGCCGAACCGTGCAAAACCCCCGCAGGCCAATGATGGTAAAAAATCACCGGTTGAACATAGATCATCAGAACCTGATGGTAAAGGTGTTAAAGACTTTAAAGAACTCGGAAAATCCTTTGAGGTGAAAGTGCCTACATTGTCTGGGGCTGGTCCTCAAGCAGTGACAACTATTGCAAGCGATCCCGAAAAGGATAAAATTTATAATCCTCTCCCAAGGAAACCTATAAAGTCTTTTTCATCCGATGCCAAGAACTTGTCCGAGGTCACCTCTTCCTCGGGGACGTCTAAGTTGGAAGGCGGCATTCCCGAGAGAAGTTCGGACGCTCATGAGAAAATACTGCGAGACATCCCCAGGATAACAGTGGATGGGCCAGAAAAAGTGAGGAGACCATTCGAAGGCGAAAAGGTGCACTCGGACAAGTCCAGAGAGAGAAGCTTTGCTGCCAAAAATGAAGATTTGAGACATCCCTCGAGTTCCGACAGGAAACCTGAAGGAATGGTGTCGGGTATATATGGCTCCATATCCTCGCCTCCAAAGTTGGGTGAAATACCTTCTTCGCAGCACGTTCCCCTCCAGCTTTCCCCCAAAGCTATGCAAAAGTTGTCGGCGGGCATGTCGGAGAAGATGATGGAACTGAAAATCCCGCACGTCGGTAAAGAATCCATGGAGGCAGTCATGCAGCCGATGGGCCATAAGGTCTTGAAGGTGCCGGAGGTCGGTCGGAAGTCTCTGGAGACTGCCCTTCTCAAGATGTCCGGCCAGAACGAAGCCATGGGGCTCCCCAAAGGGTCGGAATCAATTTCCGACAAGAAGCTCTCGGAGGCGGACGAGCTCACCCCACCTGGGCCTTCCAGATTGGCCAAGCCATCCCAGACCACATCGGGATTCCACGGCATCAACCCCCTCGAGAAGATTGTGGAGAAACTGTCGGGAGGTCGAATGGGAGGGGCAGGACCACCCAGTCAACGATCGTCGCAGCCGAACGTGGAAGCCGGGACGGGCCTGCAGCCACCGCCCGTGGAATCCGCCCCCGAGAACCTAACCACCACACGGCTCGTCGAGGGCAGCAGTGGGGTCTCCGACCTCTCGATGAGAATGTACCGCGATCCGCATGCTCCCATCGGTGCATATCCCGTGGAGGGCAAGGGATCGACAGAGCACGGTTTCACGAAGGACAAGCCAATGCACGGCCAGCACCCCCCACACGTGCAGATCTCCCAGGACCTGTCCATCAAGTCGCCCATCGTCAAGTCTCCGCCCGTGGTGACCGAGGCCCCCCTGCGGATCGCCGTGGACCTGGCGCAGCCCTCCTCCGCGGAAACGGGTCCGATGAATTTGACTTCCCCGGGATCCGCGCCCGTGAAGAAGTCGGGCCAGCCCAACCCTCCGAAGCTGTGGAGCATCGAGACCATATGCGCCCCGACACCCGCCGAGAGGCCGACATCTTCGTCGGCTCCGGTGGCGCACATGATGTTCGGTCCGCAGTCATTCAGTTCCGGCCCCCCTCCCTCCGCACATTCCTCCGGTGTGCCGTCAGCTGCGCACACATTCGGTGCAAACCGGCTGAATCCTCCTCCGTTGTCTTCATCGTCGTCGTCATCCGCTGCCGGTGACATGCCGACAAACCTCACGTGCAGCACGTCGCCCCTTCCACCTCCGACATCCATGATGGTCGGTGGCACCCTATCACCGACGGCGACAAGACAGCCCACCCCTGCGCATGCCTCCTCTGTCGTCCATGGACCGTTCATCCCGTGCGAAGACAACACCCCGAAGAACCTGGCCATGGCTCACGGCAGCGTGCCGATGAAGGACAGGAAGAGCCCGATCCAATTCCCGTCGGGCGACACGGTTTCAAAGACGGTCGAGCAAACCTCCCACTTGTCGACTTCACCCCAGTTCCGTCCAGTTGGTGAAATCCATTCGGTTAGCAAAGTGAAGTTTGGAGTGGCTGACATGTTGAACGATACTTACGACAAGCCCATGGAGAGTGCGTCCAACGTCCCTAAAAACCTCACACACAAGCCCTCCACGTCACTGGGTGAGAATTTGAAAAAGTCGGAGCCAAGTTTAAGCGCGACTGATCTCAGTAAGAGTACCGAAATGGACCTGTCCACTCCAGACACAAGTGTGAAGGAGCAGGCGCTTCAGTTAGACAAGGGAAAAATTTCGAAATCACCAACGATGGAATACCTCAGTGCCTCCGTCGCCAAAACACCCATTGTGAGCAGCAAAAGTACTGAAAAGGATGCCTCGCCAGAAACAAAGATGGACAGGAAGTCACCACTTGACAGTGGGTTGGCACCCGGTGCAAGTAAAGGCAGAAGGAAATCTGTAGAAAGTATAACGTTGGGAATAATGATGGGGAAGTTAGGGAAAGTGGAGGGTAGGAAAAATTTACTTCAGCAAAAGAGTGATAAAGACAATAGTGTGACACCTATGGTTCCTGCGATAGGCAACTGCCTCAGTTCTGATGCTAAGGAACGCAGTATGCCCGAGAAAACAATGTTAGAACGAATACCTGAAGATACAGTACCTGAAGGAGTTGGTGATGAGAAAGCAAGGAAGATTCCAACAACCACTCCACCCATCCCTGAAAGTAAGTCATCTCACGAGAGTTTGGAAGGCAAGAAGGAAGTCAAACATAGCATAGCCAAGGTTTCAGATATTGAATCCAAGTCGGCAAAACCCGTAGAATCAAGTGCTGAAAGAAAGTTGGCACCTGTGAAGATTGACGATCCCGCAAAGCCCGATGTGACCTCGACTTCCAAAGAGGCCCTTAAGTCAGCCGCATCTCCCGAAGTTAAAGTACCTGAAAAAGTGACTTGTTCTGTCAAAACTCTCCCCGCCGATCGTGAAGAGAGTCATTCCATCACGGGCGCAAGCAAAGCCATTCTCAAACCAGGTGAAATGATGGAAAAACAAAGAGAAGTCCCGACGAGAAACGTTATTAAGAAGAGTGAAGAGATTGTTTCGTCAAAAGATTCTCTGTCTGTTTCCAAACAAGTTGGCAATGTTCCAGAATCTAAAACCACTCTTGGAGACGGAGCAGCGAGAGTAAAAGATGATAAATTAGGCGAGAGGAAAGATGCTGTAAAGGTACTCGAAGAGAGGTCTAAAGAAGCGATGGGAGGTGGTAAACCTTTGGAAGCGAGGGATGTACGACCGGTGTCTCTGGCTGGATTCAGACCAACCGAGTCCAGGCCGACAGAGGCGAAGCCAGCAAAGCCGGGGGAGGAAAAGGACAGGAGTTCACCCAAGGAAAGCGTCCTTTTGGAGGGCAAAGTGGAAGAGGCAAAGTCTGTGGGGACCCTTTCTAAGGACGCTAAAGTTCCAGATGCAGCGAAACCGAAAGTTGTTGCGCAGGAGAAGAGTCAAAAATCTCTAGAACCAAAAGAGAAATCTGAAATTTCAAAGCAGGGTGAAGTGAAAGGTTTGGTCCCACCAAAGGCATCGGAATCCACGAAGCTCGAGGAAGAAAAGTCAATCTTACTCGTGCCCGAAGAAAAAACATCGAAAGTGATGCCAGAGGAGAAAAAGGTGTCAGGAGCACCAGCACCGCAAGCAAAGGAGGAAGAAGTGAAGAAGGGTGGGAACGCTGATGTGAAGGTGCCCAAGACTCCCGAGGAGAAAACGCCAGTAACCAAAGACTTGCGGCCAGAAGTCAATGAGGGCAAGCTGGTTGATGCGAAAGGACTTAAACCACCTGGTAAAGAAAGTGACACCTCTCAAGCTCCAATCGATAAAAAGGTCCCCTCGAAATTAGACACGCCAATAGCTTCGGAGACCAAAAAGGCTCCAGAAGTAAAGAAGATCCAGCCCGAACAAATGAAGGAAGCGAAAACTGCTGAGAAAAAGGCGAGTGACAGTGGAGGAAATCAACCCATCCAAGCACAGTTGCCCGCAGTGAAGCCGGTAATATCGAAGCCTGTTGAGAGTAAATCTTCTCCTCCACCCAAGCAAATGCAGATGAAGCAGCTCGAGGTCAAGGCACTTGAAGTGAAACCAGCCGAATTGAAACCAACAACAAAGCAAACAGACAATAAATCTGCCGAAATTGGACCCCACATAAGTAAACCAATTCAGTCGCAAAGTCCTGCTGTGAAACCTACGGGTGATAAACCTGTTGACACCAAGCTGTTACCAGTGAAGCCAGTTGTGAAGGAAACTGAAATTAAATCAGGTCCAGCAAAATCTCCTGACGTTAAACAAGGCGGCACGAAACCATCAGAGGTAAAAAGTGTTGTCACCAGTGCACCTCTAGTGAAATCTCATGATGCCAAGTCTCAGGTGCCAAAACAGGAGGAAACCAAACCTGTTGCAGTCAAAAGTGACCAAGGGAAGCCTATTGAAGTCAAAAGTGACCTAGGGAAGCCGGTTGCAGTCAAAAGTGACCAAGGGAAGCCTGTTGAAGTCAAAAGTGACCTAGGGAAGCCTGTTGCAGTCAAAAGTGACCAAGAGAAGCCTGTTGAAGTCAAAGGTGACCAAAGGAAGCCTGTTGCAGTCAAAAGTGATCAAGGGAAACCTGTTGAAGTCAAAAGTGACCAAGAGAAGCCTGTTGAAGTCAAAGGTGACCAAGGGAAGCCTGTTGCAGTCAAAAGTGACCAAGGGAAGCCTGTTGAAGTCAAAGGTGACCAAGGGAAGCCTGTTGCAGTCAAGAGTGACCAAGGGAAGCCTGTTGAAGTCAAAGGTGACCAAGGGAAGCCTGTTGCAGTCAAAAGTGATCAAGGGAAGCCTGTTGAAGTCAAAAGTGATCAAGGGAAGTCTGTTGAAGTCAAAAGTGACCAAGGCAAACCTATTGAAGAAAAATCGACTCCAGATAAACTTGCCGAATCCAAAATTCCTGGTACAAAGCCTAGTGTTAAACCTGTTGACATAAAACTTGACACTTTGAAGCCCGAGTCTAAGGTTGCAGAACTGAAGCCTACTGAACCAAAGTTTCCCAAAGCCGAGGCTTCCAAAAGCAAACCTGTCGAAGTGAAAGCTTCTGTCACTAAAGTTAGCACCACCAAGCCCGAAGACGTTAAGCCTGCTGAAGAAAAGTCCTTGGAAGTAAGATCAAAAGAGGAAAAGCAGAATGCTGATGCCAAACCTCCAGTCGCCAGACCTGCCGAGAGCAAACCCAAAGAGGTCAAATTCGTTGAGGAGGGGAGGACAGATGCAAAACCATCAACCGTGAAGCCTGTTGTGTGCAAACCCGGCGATGTGAAACTTTCTGAATCTAAACCCCCCCATGATGCGAAACCCATTGAAAGTCAGACTCATGGGGCGAAGATCGGCACACAGCCGCCGGATAGACCTACGGTGACTGACAAGCAGAAGTTAGGATTCGGGAAGGAAGGTGCACCGGTGGCGGTGAAGGGAGAAGGTGACGGCCAGGAATCGAAAGCGGAAAAGGTTCTGCCGGCCAAATTGGAACCCGCGAAGAAACCGCCCACCCCCTCGCCTCAACCGCCTGCGCCCAGCGCTGAAGCTGCCAAGTCACAGAAAATCACCAAACCCGATGAAAAAAGAGCAGAGGGATCCGAGAAACCAGTCTTGGGAAAAGATAATCCTCCTATCGATCGTTCAGTGTCGGTGGTGTCCAAACCGGAAAGGATCCTGGCCGAAGTCAAACCGGAGAAACCCGAACTTAGAGTCGACGTGAAGGAGGCTGTCAGGGAAAAGACCGAAACGAGCAAAGTGGACGTCCAGGGTGATGCGAGAACGAAAACTGAGAAGCCGGTCACGGGTGGCGAGTCGAGAGAGAGACCAAAACAGCCATCGGTCGAGAAGGGCATCGCGGAGGCCAGGAAAGAGGCGACAAAGGCAGTGCCGTCCGACGTGGGTCCCAAGGCGGCGTCCGATCCAGCCAAGAGTCGGCCATGCGAGGAGAGGAAGTCCGCGCCCGACGGAGAAACGCCACGCAAGGAAAGCAAGTTGCCCGCAGACGGAAAGGAAGTTCCTCGAGTACCCCCGCGCGATTCGCAGAAAGTCGACGCGAAAGACATTCCAAAGGAGGAGGAGGCCGGGGTGAAGGAGAAGGACGCCCCCAGAGTCAAGAAGGTCGCGGAACCGGAGGGGAGGCCGAGCCGGCTCGGACCCGAGGGGAGGGAGGCGAAGGGGGTGGATCCGAGACCACTCCGAGACGTGAGGCATCGTGGGAAACCCGTCAAGGAGGAGGAGGAGCCATCGAGTTCGAAGGAGGAGGGAGAGAAGGGGAGGGTGGACGAGGCGGTCAGGGTGAAGCCAAAGATCGAGGAGGAGAAGAAGAATACAGTTGTATTTTGTTGGCCACGGGTTAAGTCATCATGGTAAAGACTGTAGCCTATTCTACTAAGAAA
>WURS02066277.1:0-10547 GCA_011762765.2 Rhinocypha anisoptera | reverse complement strand
TTTTCAGTACCAAAATAATCATTCCCTCAAATGTCATATTTCCTGTTACTGTAAAAGAGAGTGATTCCACCTACAAAACAGGTGGGCATTCATCAAATAAATATTTAAAACCTTTATTAGACATTACATTTTTCCAACATTTCCCATTTATGGGTAACAACTTTATAAATGATATGTTAGTTATAATAGCTAATGTGAACAGAGAACAAACTGAAGGCTAGTCTCATGAATTAGTATAAGTGAACCTTACAAAGTAAAGAAGTACTATTAACACACAAATAAAACTATGAAAATTGTGCTTTTCAAGTGTATAAATTATGCTTTTAGAAACGATCCTGACATGAAATTCGGCACAGGTATGCTAGAATTTAACATGAGATTTGAGGAACATGACAGAATAAAGGAAAAGCCATTTATAGCCATTAGTAGACTGGCATATAAATCATAGAAGATGCGCCAAATGACATCATTATTGGGCTAGTGGAGGAAAAGAATTTTTGTATGACAAACTCAAAGTCATCATTTCAAGGAAAATGGATCTTAGGGGGAATAGAATAAAAATTACCTCTTGAGAAATTCAAATATAATATCTTCACTTAAATATACAACAGTAAAAAAAATATATATGTAATTTTGTTGTCTCGAAGGATTTGGCCACAATCACATATCTTTCTGTGGCCGAGAAGTAACATATACGATATATATATATATACAACAAAATAATGATTACTTAATGCAAAAAATAGTCTAGAATCAAATCTCATAATGTAATAGGCAAATCTTTTTCGTGAGAAATAATATACAAATCAAAATCAATAATTTCAATATAGCCATGTGAATGAATTTCTTAGATTATATGGTGTTATCTATTAAATAGCTGTAATTGGGTCACCATAATCCACAAAAAATATATCTCCACATATGCCCTCTGGCAACAACCTACCTTAAGAAAACATTCCCAAGACAAAGTTTTATTGATTGAATCCACTGACACTGTGCTCCTCAAGGGACACTAGTAAGCCAATTTGCTAACAAAATAAATTCAGTTAATGTAAGCATGAAACAATAAAACTGAAGTTTAAAATTTATCAATGATTAATAATCTATCAGCAAAAGTTATGTAAAAAGGATAACAAACCATATTCACAAATTATTTTTTTCATATACTGCCTTAATATAAATAAAGAAATAAAAAAGAATGGGATCATGTAAGAACCATTCTTAGTTTAAAAATGGGTTTCTGTGTCAAACGCAACCAAGTAAATTGTGAAGACAGACTTGGAGTCAAAATGCTTTAATAATCTTGATTAACCCCTTCAATATCAGCAATGTTTGATTGTAGGTGGAATGTAAAATTTAGCTTTACATTTATAAAAAAACTAATGTATCACCATTATAGTAACACATTAGGCCTAATCTCTACTCCCGAGTCTCCATTTTCCAATAATAATTGAACTTGCACAGACCTGAGCTGAATTTAAAAATACATCAATTTAAAGGATAGCTAAACAACTTCTTTGGTAAAATTCCTAACATTAAGCTGCAAAAATAGCTCAAAATCCATTCATTTCTGTCAATTTTTCCAAAAGGCAATCACAACTCTTTCTGATGGACAGTCATCATGAGAACAACATGACTACAAGAGGATAACAATGGTTAAAATATAAGGGCAACTAAAAATAAACAGGGGCCATGAAAATGGTAGATGAAAATTCCCAACTGAGACTGGGTACTTCACAGACATGCCACATTACTCAATAACACAATCAATATAAGGTTTTAAAGTGAAATCCATAGCAAATGATGTTATTCCTTCCCAAGATTTTCAATAGAGAAACTGAGCCCACTTGTGTATTATGTCCAGCAGCAGGGGAGGTAAGGCCTCCATGATCTTCATCACATGAAATTCTTGCTCTGCTGAATCAAAACCGAAGACAGAGACAGTAGTGGTTGGAAGAGGAATGTTGAATTAGCATGATGTGGAAATGAAAGTTACCAAATTTCTAACAGAAGATGCCAAACAGAAATAGGTTACATTAGGCTTGGAGGAAAAATAATATATCTGGAGTGAGAATTACAATGTGGAAATTACCACAAGGAGATTTAGTCACTTATGAGGAAGCAAAACTGAAAATTACAACAGGAATGAGGGTAGTGAAAATAGACCATGAAAGAATAGTTTTAGTAGAAACAGTGGCAAAACTGTCAAAATTAGTTCTAATCCAAGTGGGTAAGCTAACCTGTAATTTATAAGTAAAAGAAGCAAAGGGTGTAATATGATGATGTGAACGAAGCCATTGAAAATGTTTCAGAAAGAAATCAGATAATAGTGATAAGATAATGGAACATGGTAGTGGGCAAGGGAAGGAACAGGAGCAAGGCAGTGGAATACAAACTAAGAATAATGAGGTCAGGCACTGGTTTAGTAACAATTAACACATAGTCAAAGACATTGGTGTAAAGGGATAAATGCAAGGGATACAGAAAGATTCAGATTTTTTTCTTAGTTTACATATAGGCACATTATAAGCAACTCACATGTTCCCCAGTGGCAGACACATTCATATCTCAATTTAGTTGTTTGTAAGTACATATAAGAACAAAATTTTTATTAATAGAAAAGAAGAGCAATTATATAGAAAGAAGACAAGCTTTGAAAGGAGCCACAATGAGTGACTAGAATTCTGAGTGGGTATAAGGGAAAAGAAGTATTAACCCTTTGACTCCTTCAGTGAATACTGGCCCAGCCTCCACAACTCCATTTAAGAGATTCGCAATAAGAGAAACTGTCACAAAAAAGATGTAACGGATGTATACAAATTGACCTGAAACGAAGTATTTCCTCGAAAAAGTACATCAACAAAGTGGTAGAGGACACCACTGGTTGGGAGTGGGCTATCTGCTGAGCTAGATCTGAAATTGAAGCTAAAAAAGGCATGAAAAAAAATGTCGATTTGGACTTGAGATTGGAGTGGAACTGGATATTTTACTTGTTAAGTGAGACTCAACAAAGGAATGCAAAGGGCTAAAGGAAAGGTAGAATGCAGAGGATTATATAGGAAATGGCAAAAAGTATTGATTACAAAAAACTAGAGGGTAAGGAATGAAATATTCATTGCCATTGTACAAACGTGGAAGTAATAGAGCTGAAGAATATACTGAAATGAGGAGGTAACTAAGCAAAAGTTGTTTATATTTTAAACAGAGAGAAATGGGCATGATAGGGTGCATGGTTGATAGGAGTATGGTTGGTGAAGAAATTAGGCCATTATTTATAAATGTACAGGGAATGCATAAAGTGAATTAAATAAGGTAAACTAGATGGAGAGAGGAACCATAATTGAAGATGAAGACAAAAACCACTGACAAAACAGTAACTATTTCAGAGGAATTATTAAATGGGTTAGGAAAAGGTGGACGGAAGATATTTATGGACTCATACACAGCATTTTTACGGAAGGAGTTTGGCTAAGAGAGATTTTTTTGAATCTTCAATTCCAGGCTGAAAAATATAACATAAGGATCACATTTAGAAAAGGATGAGATAAATGTGAAGCAAAATTGGATGAGAATAATTACAAAAAGAAATGGAGAATGACAACATGGATATAAAGTATACATTTTAGAGAGTAAAATGGCCAAAGTAATTGAAGTTTTGCAGAATGCAGGAGTTGATAGGAGGGACTGGTATCTTATAAAAAGTCTATATCCTTATGCTTCATGAGTTTTAGGTTACCAATGAAAAATCAAGTTGGAAAAGGCAGACAAAATAAATACTGTCAGTTATCACCACTGTTTTGGGGTATTTTCAGAAGAGTATTGAGAGAAGCAAGATAAGTACTTGATGCAGAAGTGAAAATTGCTAGATTGCTACTTAAAACACATTCTAAGATGAACAGGCAAGGCTTTGGAGTTCTTAGAGTATACATTACAGGGACAAAGTGGGGTTTACCAATTGAACAAAAGTTTAAAAATTTAGGCATAATTTATAAGTTAGAAAATAATATGTCAAATTCATACATCAGAGTAGGATGGCAAAGGTTTACCAAGCATTTAGAACAATTAACTAGACTGGGCAGGGTTCATTAAGAAGGTGGTCACAGTACTGAGGACGCTAGATTAATTGCATAAGTGAAAAGTATCATTTACAAAAAATACTGAACTGATGAGAGGTACTTTATGCAGAATTATTTTAAAAAATCAGCAATAGGTTTTATATGGAGTCAAAAATTTCATTTTTATGATAGGAATAAGTACAGATTTAAGAGCTTAGTGATACAAGTCAGTAGTAGTATTGTATACCAGGAGAAGAGAAATAAAAGACAATGGTTTTAGGGAGGTACTGAGAGAAGTTTAAAGACAGTAGAAAGGGATGAAAAAAATATTTAAAAGAAATGTGATAAGTCAGGTAAGTCAAAAGGAGGAAAATAAGAGACATTTTTACTGCATGAAGGTAAGTAAGAACTAAATCTCAGAGGTGATCTTATTAAAATATTGGAATTAAGATGTACAAACACTAAAAATGATGATGCATGTTAACAAAGAAGTACCATTTGAAAACTATATCCAACAGGTAAATTACAATAAATTATCATTCTGAATATTTTATTTCATCTGAAATATCAGTGACAAATTTTCAGATGACCACAGTACTTAAATGACTGTAAATGAACATCCTTACATAGAAGATCACTATTCTTGTTCACTCTGCCAAAAATAAATATTTCAGGTAGAATTTCAGGCAGAAAAATGTCAAATAAAATCTCATGGAAGAAAGGTATGTGTATATCTCTATGTATGTGTACAATATTGTTTTAAAAAACACCTGAGGGGGAGATTTTACTGGAGAGAAATAGGACCAAATTTACATGATTGGTTTTTCCCAAATATAGTAAAGGCCCTACTTAACAAACTCCTGCTAAATTAACACCTCCATTTACAAACTAATACTATTAGTCCAGCCAACTTCTTGTGTAAATGCATTACGCAATGCAATGCTAGGTGAATACTTCCAACTCCAATTTGTATTCGCCAATGAATTTATGGGGGAAATTGGCTGGGCCAATAGTATTAGTTCAAGAAATGGAGGCATTTGTTAAGCAGGAGTTCATTAAATAGAGGTTTTACTGTACGGTTTTGTCAAACCTAACGGAATCACATTATTTTAATGTTCTGGTGCTCTGACAGCAATATATCAGCACCATTAGTAGAAGGTAATTATGCATTCAAGTAAGTCTTTGAGGATAATGAAGGTAGTTCCTGATTCTTGAAAATTTCCATGCTTCGACAACTATCAATTCATGACCAGATTTAAAGGGTATTCCAAGAGGGTTTTGGAGCACACACATTCTATGCTGTATTTACATGTAATTAATTAGCTTTGTAAAGCACTTCACGTAACACATTATCAAAGAATCCAAGAAGCTCCAATCAGATTAAATATAAAATATTTACCTCTATGAAAGATATTACATACATATCAATTACTATTGTGCATACAACAACATTAGCATTCTTACCCCAAAAATGCAAGTAAAATCATATACTTGCTGTATAAGTCTTATCCCTACACAAAAGTACACCAAAATGACTAATTATGATGACTTCACATTCAATCTGTGTCTATTAGAATTTTGTAATGAACACCTGCTAGGTAAGAAATGAGCTGATTCAAGATGGCAGTCACCTATATCGAAGGAAAACTTTGGAATCAACATCATAAATTTTAATGCTTTCATCTTGCAACAAGGAAACATAAATTGATCCAGGTTTGCATTTTGACAATTTAATATACATTCTGCAATATATGACAGGTTCACCAACATCAGAAAACTTTAGGTAAACTTCTGAAACTAAAGAACCATGTATTTGCTGAATTTTGCAATGTAATGTTTCCTTTGTAAAATCCTGCTTGCTTAAATCAATAGCCAATTTCAGATATATTATTTTATTTTGCACCTCAAAATTAATAAATCTCATTTTAAAAATCATTATAATATAAAATAATAAAAATAAATATAATAATAAAAAATAAATGCAATCATAAGCCAAACCAATGTCATTTTAGGAACAATTTTAGAATCCTCATGTGCAACGTATTACTGTGTAGGGATTTAGCTTTTGGGACTATGGATTTAAAAATTTCTCTGTCTGTTAGTGCAATAATGATAAATATCGGCCATAGTAAAAATAAAAAAATTTAATTCAAATGAATTCACTAAATTGAATGGCATTAAAGCCACCACATTCAGAACTGCCCCAAATAAAAATGAATATGAGACACTAAACATACTCTGCACATTAATGTCAAAAATTTTAAAACCTGATGAATAGAGCACAACAAAATTTAAAGCTAAGAGTAGATCATAAAGATTGTGCCAATTATTGCTGTACAGTAGATTCCCCGAATTTTCAGTCCTAAAAACCATATATATGCATGTATGCACATATATTCTATAGTTTTTCAGTTTTATAAACTATATGTGACTACCTACAACCAACTATGGATCAAATGCATCACTAAAAGGAGGGTAAAGCTATTTTAAACCATGGTCTTGACGTTCTTTTGTTGGTGTTCATCAACCTTATAATAGCACCCTTAATTCTCATACGATAGTTATCCCAAATAAATGATCTCATGTGTAATCTAATTGCATTTTTGTATTTATACAATAATTCAACAGCTAGAAGTTTATTATTTACAACCTAACGTTGAGTTCATATTTTTTTCTGAAATCACCACGTAGGAATTAAGCCTCCTTTGAACATCACCTCAACCATACCCTTAAGTCATGCCTATGAAATATCCCCATGTGTGTAATACATATCTTGAACCAGAAATGCAAGTCTTCTTCAATTCAGTTCTTCATTTCTATTATCATCCTTATGTATGTAGTGTTAAAACCTCTACTCTGGATATAGTTAAGTGCATTAAGAAAAATGAGTGTCAAATTGCCACATATTAGGAAAAATTTTATCAGAATTTAAACTGTCATTAAAATCTATCATTGTTGATCATTATTGTTAAAAGGATTCTGAGAGTGGAAGACCTATCTAACATTTCCTTAAGCCCACAATGGCCTTGTCAGAACTAAAACCCTCAGAATTTGGGGGATCTACTGTAGTGATTCCACCAGTCACATTCTTTGGAACTGGTATTTACGTGAACAGATCATAAAATGCTGGACAGAAGACATGTTGAGGGAGTTACTCATTGAACAATAAAAGAGCATGCATGCACTGACATCAATATTGAAGTTTGTCTTTATCAGCAAAAATATAAGGTCAGTTAGTACTTGACCGGGCTGGATCAATCCAAGAAAATAAGTATCGTTACACCATATTACTCCACAATTGCCTAGAAATAGTAATCAGGACAGGCGGCTAGAAAGATTGTAGGTAATGAAAATAGTATTCCAAAATGTTTCTGTCCAATATTCATTTTTAACAAAAATTAGAGTATCTACACATAGAGGATTATAAACAAATATTACATGAAAAAAATGTCATTGAATCTCAGTGCAAATAATTGACACTTTCTTTGTGGCTTAGATAAGGAAAATTCTGAAAACTGAATATATTTTAACATGTAAAATGTTTAGGAATAGCAACATTTACTCTTAGAAGAAAACTTTACCATTTTTCTTCATTCTTCAACAAAAATTAAATCTCTCTGGATTTTATAATCTTAAGAGCTGCAGGCACCTTAAACTTTCTACAAAATATAGCATCTGAAATGGCTCAGATTTGCCATGGTGTACGGACTCCTTTATGGCTGACACAGAGGGGGTCAATAATATTTATAGTTAATTTTATATCAAACTTTATGGCATGGGTGCAAAATAAATTCAGCCATTGATGCACCATAAAAAAAGTATCCAAACAATACTTGACATTACACTGTTTCCAGTTTTTAAAATTCTTCCTACATTGCAAATAAATACCCTTAAAGAGCTTACATTTACAAAACAGTAAATCATCGTTAGCATTATAGAAAGGGACCAGGAATTCTCATGCTAATGACTGTAAAATCACTTTGGTATAACGTTCATAAGGAAATATCATAATTCATTACTGCTGGGTACATAATTTTTGTTAATCAATGGTGTATTTTCATGTTAACAGTTCTGACTAACGAGGATTTACTGTTTTTCATGGTTATCTGAAAGCCGAATTTCACTGTCTTTATGTAGTAGTTTTGAGCAAAAATTAAAGTGGAGAAGTTGGCAGATCAATTGATTCAGATTTAGTTACATCACCTTGATTCAATGATGTGCATCTGAACTTTTCCCAATCCTTGGTCCCATGCTTTAGAAATTACCCAACATATTTTTTGGACAAAAAAATATGCACAACTTCCCGTTAACTATCTTATACAAAGCTGTAAGATGATGTGTGAATCATATGATGTGAAATATTGATAGAATTCTGTGCTAGTACATGAACTCTCAAAGAATATTAAAGTTAGCACACAGGAACAAACTAATACATGTGTATTTATAGCAATATATTACAAAAATATTTACATGCCAGATTTCAAATTAAGTCTTATGGTAAGATGAAGGGTCCCCCTCTCTCTTCTTGAAAACAAAAAGCAAAGAGTTTTAAGTACATGTAATGAACATTAAAAGCCTAACATTTCTTGAGATTACTAGTAGAAATTGCATATATATATTTATGCTTAAAGACTTTCACTGGAAATAATAATAAATGCTTACACTAAATTTTGTTAAGTTACAGGATGTCCAAAATTGAATCCTAAATTAATGAAAATATTGCATTCCATATTTAAGATATGAATGTGTATATATGCTACAACAGGTGAAGTTGCATTTCTTGATTTTTTTACATGTATTTCCCATCATAAGCATCTAAGAAATAAATCTATTCATGAGTGTAGCTAACATGATATTATGTTGTGGTAATAACACAAAGGAATGTTCCCATAAATAAGTGAAGAGCAGTTGAAATAATGTGACCACAACAGAATCATGACTTTCTGGAGGAAAAAAGATGAAAAATATTTGTGAAAGGGGCAGGGAATACAATTACAGCTCCAATATTATTTCAAAATTATATTTTTACATGATGAGCTAAGCTCAACATGGGAAATTGTCTGAAAAGTTGTAAATGAGCCTTATATTAATGATGCGATGTAGAAGCAATAAAAAATATTACAATATCCTATTATTAAGAAAGAGATGAATGCGAGAAAAAAGAATGCATTCCCTATTAAGCAAATAAAGGCTGCTATAGGAGATGATGAATAACATCAATGCCAGAAAGTTTCATGTAAGAACTATATATATATATTGTATTCGACTAAGTTCCATTTTAAAATTTTTGTGGACTTAAGCTCATATTTCAACAAAATATTGATAAGCAATTTTATAACTAAATGCTTTTAACACTTTATTTAATGAGCAGTGCCATCAATCATCAGTCACTTAAAAGTTTTCCATTTGAATATTATATAGTTATTGTCATTTACAGGTTCAAGATAAAATGAGATACTATTTTCAGTAGAAATTAAAGTTCTGTCAGAATATAAACTTTTATGGTGGTTAACGACTTTATTTTTTAATGTAATTGTCAAGTTCCAACAACGTTTTCAACATGAATATAGACAATGGCAATGTCACCCATTAAGTAGCTTAATTTTATGATAATGATATGGTCACTATAGAAATAAAACATAATAAACCCAAGAAAAAATAAGCTTTAATACCAATTAAAATAAGCCTGATAAAGTCATTTTACACATTGTTATTCACAATAGATGATTTAATTTGACGCAAGGAATTTCCATTGACAGACAGATGGGAACCTCAGTCAAAATACCATAAATTTCTACGAACAAATTTGTAATTACTAATGTATGGGTTCTTTTTTGATTTAAATACCAGGCAATCACAAGAAGTGTAAGGTAAGAATGGGTAGAAAAATAAGATAGAGCACATATCATAAAAACATGTCATACTTCTTATAATTCTCCACTAAGGTAATTAAGGGAACATACAAATATACCTTAAGAGCTAACAGTTTATCTTAATTAAATCTTATATTTATTGGCAACATACTCAAACTTGTACTGAAAATCATAACAAAAACAATAATTTTACATGCCCACATGTAATGAACATCAGAAATTTCATAAATTCCGAAAACATTTTGTTTAGAGAGAATGGCATTAGATGCCAAAACTCTTGATCCAAAGAAAATTAACTTTGTATTATAATTCATCTTCATGACAAAGGTAAGGGGATCTAATACTCTGGAGTGAACCTAAAATAAAAACAATATTTTTACACGTCCAATGTAATGAACATCAGAAACTTCATAAATACCATAAACCAAAATATTATAACCTAATACCAAAAAAATTGAGTTTATAATATCATTGATTTTTCAAGACAAAAGTATTTGGTGAAATACTTTATGTTATCATTGATACGGTTATCCGCCACTTTCTTGAGTTTATAATATCATTGATTTTTCAAGACAAAAGTATTTGGTGAAATACTTTATGTTATCATTGATACGGTTAT